>APFE031395891.1:39044-51232 GCA_000404065.3 Pinus taeda | reverse complement strand
TTGGATTTTATGCTTGTATTTGTGTCATTCTTTGCATGTGCAGGTGTCCGTTCACGAGGATCGCGGGGATTGTGACCAGCCGGAGCAAAGGAACGGGAGCGACGACTCTTCTACAAGTGCTAGCATTGGAATCCAGGTAGGCCCTCATCATTGGTATTTTATTTGCGATTAGGAACCTGCGTGTTAGCGTTGTTTGATTGTTGATAGGCCCCATTTGGGCTAGTAGGGGTCGCCTTTGTCCGCAGAGGGGATTTACCTCCACAACAATTTGGCGACTCCACTGGGGAGTTGGATTTTTGCCTTGTCGTTTGTTTTGTCTTGTTGTTTGATTTGTAAGCTTTAGACAGAGCTAGAAGTATGGCCAGATAGCCTTCGAAACGCTATTGCTCCGCATTAGTAAAGTAGATCAACACCACTTCAGTCCATCTCCGGTTTGGTTTACGAACTGAATGGCTCGGAACTTGCCTTGTTTCTTGGTTTCTCCTCCTTGATTAGGTTTTTGGGTTGAGTCCCTGTGTTGCTTCTTGCCCCTTGGTGTACCTGGGTACTGTTGACTTAGCTTTGGCTCTTTTGTTTTTATTTTTCCATAGCAAACTCGGCTGGCGCTTGTTTATAGCGCTACAGTCACACCAGTTGGCACAAGTTGCACATTGACAACCCGCGCCAATCCCTGAAAGGCGCTAGTTGTAGCCTGACAGTCACGCCAGGCTTGGGAACTTTTGAATTTTGCTTGGCTGAGAGCCCTCTGAGCTTGGTTTTTGTTCTAGGTACCTTTTTTTAGACTACTTGAGTGTGTTGGAGTGTGATTTGACTGGCTTTGATCGTTACCCTTTGGGTGTTTGTTTTTTTCCATTGATTTCACATTTCTAGCCCTAGGGCATCTAGCGGATTTGTGTGTCGAGCCTTCCTCAGGTGTTTTGATCTTCTAGTGGTCCATTCGACTCTTTGTTTGCTCCCTTTCACTTGTTTGGTGGTTTTAAATCGTTTTGTTGCGTTATTTGGGTGACTTTCTTTGTCTTCACTTGAATTCTGCTTCATATCACTTTAAGCCTAGATTACACAGCTCATTGGTGTCTTTAGGATCTTTCTTGTTCTTTCGAAGTTTTATTTGTGATTTAGGGAACTGAATGTGCTTGTATTGAATAGAATTTGTTTGTTGTCATTTCTCAAAGTTGTTTAGTGCGTTTTTCCATCATCAAAAAGAAAATTCTCTTTTGCTTTGTATTAGTTAATGGGAATTAGAACTTTTCATTTCGATTAGTGATTAGTGATCTTAAAGAAAAGTTTGTTAATTTGCATTAGCTGCATTAGGGAAGTTCTTTGTTGTTTTGTGATCGTTTCGTTTGCGTGAAAGCTCTTAAACTCTCTCGTAACTAGCATTCATCGAATGAAATGACATGTTTTGGCATATAGATTGCATTTAGGGAATTTTGAGAGATTACATACGGTAGGACCTGAAAACTGAAACCTAACATAAGATAAACTTTAAAATAAACCAAATGAATCTAACAACCCATTGGAACATAACGCTCACATTCTAGAGGTCTAGGTTAGAGACGTGCTCCGGCGTCGTTAAACCTAGTCACTTTTGTTTCCATTCAAGGTTGGGTGATTGCTCCTTTCGTGACTCAACTGTGGTCTAGTATGGACTTGTGCTCCCATGTACCGTCGAGTATATGGGGAGACTCCACTAGGTTATCATCCTTTATCCACAGGAAGCCATGTCTTCCACCTTACGGCCCATAACGCACCGAACACAACATTCGGGAAGATTGACTGTCATACGAAAAAGTCCTTGGCTTTCATATGATTGCTAAGGTGTATATGCAGTTTTATGGATTGTATGGTAAACCATTTGCCTAGTTATCCAGAGTAGTCACTTTTTGATCCTTTTCGGACTCCCTAAAAGAAAAGGCTCACCTGAGCATTTGTCACTTTGGTCTCACTAAACATTCAAAGGTGACTAGAGTCATCTTTTTCTCCTTTTCTCGACTCTTTAAAGATGAAAAAGTTCAAGTTATGTCCTGGTGTCTTAAAATTTATTCGGCCACGTTCACACCTACCCTATTAGATCTTGTTTGCATTAGTTTTGAGTAGGGTCTTTTCGCATTAGCTTGTCTAGGATTTTTGAATCAAATCATCCTGGCGGATCTATCGATCCCGTCTCCCGTCCCTAGTGACCAAGGGTCTCCTTCTTCTGCTGCTCCTGAGACACCGGTTTGTGGTGACACTTTTCCTCTTATTCCAAGTGTCCAACTGTTGAACTCTCGCGCTCCAGAAGATGATCTTCACGATCTATTTTGGAACCCTGTTTGGGAACCTTACGAAGAGGATTTTCCCTCTACTCCTACTGGTGTTTCGATCCCGATGTCTTCTTCTGATATGGATGACACATCTCCTGTAGCGAGTGAGACGCTTGTTTTGTCAAGTATCGAGACTCCTATCCCGGCCACATCCCCGGTCATATCTACGGCCTTCACTGTCACCCCTCTCAGTGTTACAGTACCCTTACGCTATAGGGCTTTGAGGGATGCCATGGGCTCTAGGAACTCCTCTTCAGGTACCATGTGGGATCATAACATCATCCCCACTACGGGATCTTTTGTTTCACAAGTTCACATTACCGTTGTCACGTCAGTTCCAACCATTCCGACTGTTTGTGTTGCATCTTCAACTCCGGTTGTTAGTGCCGTTATGGCATCTTCGATCGTAACCACTGTTGCTGGTCCATCCCGCGGTCCAATACATAGTGGCCAATCGGCACATACACCTAGAGTTGTTCATCCTGCAGTTAGTGCCCCACCTTCTTCTGGTGCCATTCCAGTAGGGGAGGCATACACTCAATATTTTCATGCTGTCCAGAATCCGGGCGCGCAAGGTCTTTATTATGACCCCATAGGGCATCATTTATATACTTCCTTGCCATCTCAGCCTACGCTTGAGGTCTCAGTCCCGTTAAGTGTCACGTGGGGTACCACTAGTTATGGTGGTGGCCAAGCCCTTCATCTGGATCAAGGACAGCCTTACCAAGGACCATCGTATCAAGGTCATCCATCCTACACGCAACCTAATTATGGGCAGCAGTATTATGGCCAAACCTATCCAGGGTAGCCTGGAGGCCCACAAGGACAACCCTTCTGGGGACAACCTTCAACCTATGGTGGTCCATATTTCACCCACCTTGGGCAACCCTCTGGAAATCCGGGACAACCTTATGCTCAACAAGGACAACCTGGAGTCCAGCAGGGATACCCTTCCGGTCAACCCTATGGGAATCCAGGACAACCTTATGTACAACAAGGACAACCTGGAATCTAACAAGGGTATCCTTCTGGGCAGGGTGGTCAGCCTTATGTGCAGCAAGGCCAACCCACTGCTTAGCCTAGTCAACCATCTAGACAGGTTGATCAACCCCAAGGTCAACCAACCATTCAGTCTGCTCAACCATCTAGTCCGCAAGGACAACCCTTGGTTGTACAAGGACAACCTAACACCCAGCAAGCTCAACCTTCTGGGCAAGTGGGTCCATCCCAAACTCAACCAAGGCAACCTTCTGGCCAGGTGGCCAAAACTCAATCTTCTCAAGGACATCTTTCTAGGCCTGCTCAACCGGGCATGCAGATGGTCGTTGCTTCTCAAGCTCAACCCGGTTTTCAGCCCCAGACTCAAACTGGTCTCCATATGCAAGGTGGGTTTCAATCCCAACCTTCTTACCAAGCGCAACCTAGTTCCCAGGATCAGTATGGAGCCCAGCAACCGTATGGATACTAGCAACCCCAGGGGCAAGCTCAATTTGCCCCATATCAAAATTATCAACAGATGCAATTTGCTCCTTATCAAAATTACCAGCAACAGTATGTTGCTCCTATAGGTCAGGTTGGTAATCAATGGGGTGCTGGGGGGCAGATCCAGGGTCAACCGTTCGGTTATGGCTATAACCCCTATGGACAAAGTCCCTACGGACAGAACCCTTATAGGCCTGGTCCATACAGACAAAACCAATGGGGGAAACCAGCGACTGGTTGGAACTCTGGTACTACCTCGTATCCGTAGCCGCAGATGTCCTTCAATCCTCAGCTACCATTCTTAGCAACGTTGGAACTGCCAGATGTATCTAAATTAACTAATGATCCTATCTTGCATAATCCATTCTGGCCACCAGTTCCAACCAAGATACCCAGCGAATGTCCCAAATTTGATGGCAAAGCTGGAGAAGATCCTCAAGCGCATGTTATGACTTACCACCTTTGGTGTTCGTCAAATTCATGGCTTGACGATTCAATCCGGCTCTCCTTTTCCAAAGGAATCTCACCGGCTCGGCTGCTAAGTGGTACATTGAGTTGACTCGTGCGTCCTTTCAAGATTTCAATTCATTGGCAATGGCATTCCTAACTCATTTTCAGTTACCCATTCGGTATGAGACGGGAACGCATCTCCTTAGGTCTCTCAAACAGGACACGGCCACGCACATATTCGATCATATACATGAATGGAGACAACATCGTCGGTTGATCAAGTTCTGGATTCTTGATCAACTCCTAACCGATTGGTTCATGACCTCCTTTGTCCCTAAAATCGCACGAGACATTGCTATGGGAGCTTGTGTAACTGAAGAGCAAGCTATCGCGCGTGCTCAGTACCTTGACTTAGTTTATTCTCAGTCAGGTACTTTATATGAGTATTTGCCTGATGCCTCGAGACATAGTACATACAAAGCTCCGCCAAAGCCATCTGTTGACAGTGTTATTGGCTCTGTAAATCTATCGACGAAGAAATCATCCTCGAACACTAGGAAGCAAAAATCGAATGCTTCAAACGAAAACACTTCTCAGGGTGTATCTAATTCTGGAAGTACTTCCAAGGTCAACGTCGTCCAGTCCACCATGGCGGATAAAGCCTCGAAAGGAAAGAAAAAGGGGAAAGCGAAGAATAAATCTGAGCAACCCAAACAGGACTCCTCCAAACCTCCACCCGAGGAAAGAGCCAAACGTAAACCAAAGTATCCTTGTCTTATCTGTGATGAGGATCACTATACCAAAGACTGCCCAAGGTGGTCTGAAGTTAGTCGTTTATTGAAAGGTGCTCCTGGGATTCCTGCAGTTCTGAAAGAACCTTTCCCCTCACAGAAAACCCAAATGGTGGCCGATCCATCCTCGTCTTCTTCTCCCTTTGGTTCCCAAG
Organism: Pinus taeda; assembly: GCA_000404065.3. Taxonomy (NCBI): domain Eukaryota; kingdom Viridiplantae; phylum Streptophyta; class Pinopsida; order Pinales; family Pinaceae; genus Pinus; species Pinus taeda. Next base: position 46,051 of record APFE031395891.1, on the reverse strand, counting down.
TGTTCATGGCTGGAACCATTCCTGTTCATGTAGCGACTCGAGCAAAAGAATATCCATCATCCGCCGGGAAGGAGCCTGAGGTCCCGTCAAGCGCTCCTCCATCTAGTTCTGGTCTACTCCACATCGAGAGACCTAGCACTGAGACGCCCATCCGACCCCCTCCTAAAGTTGTACTCCGGAGATCATTTTACAACCCAAATGCTCGTGCTACCCAGCACTATAGGATTGTTGAGGACTTAGCTCAAGCTTCATCAACTATGTCTGCTTTAGAAGTTCTCCAGAGCTGCCCCCCCTAGAGGAAGTCCCTGCTATCGGCCATCGCTGGCATCGAGCCGACCGACTCAGATTTGATCAGCTTTGATCTCGAGAGCCATGTCCCAATACTACCTCATCAGATTGCCTTCCTCATTCAAGTCATCATCAATTCGAAAACAATTCATCATACAGTTATTGATGAAGGTGCGTCAACCTGCATTATGTCTGTTGCTTGTTAAAAAGTGATTGGGTCTCCGACTTTGAGTAAGTCTCCCATGACACTGGAAGCCTTTGATGGAAGGGAATCCCACCCCTACGGTATCCTTCAACGATTGCCGATTACTTTGGAAGGGAAGACCGTTGAAGTGGAAGTTGAGGTCGTTGATGCAAATCTTACTTACAACCTCCTTTTGGGCCGGAGCTAAAAATATGCCATGCGTGTCGTGGCTTCATCCCTCTTTCGCGTCATTCGTTTCCCTCATCAGGGGAAAATTGTCAAGGTAGACTAGCTCGCCTTCTTTGGTTCTTCTTCCGAAGGTAATGTGCCTTTCGTGGAGCATACCTCCATTCCCTTAGAGAGTGTGGGAGCTGGGCTCTTCAAAGACCCTACCCTCATTGGTGTTTTTTCGCTCCCACCTCTGAACCTTGCTTTGCTCGGTTTGATTTCTACTCGTTCTGATCCCTCATTGCACACTATTTCTACCCTCGGCCCCTCTGTACAAGGGGGCATTGATCCTCTAGCTTGTAACCCTCGCTCAGCTGGGGGGCATGGGCAGATCATCAGTGCCGTTGATCATGTTATAAAACAGGCTGAGACGACACCTACACTATCTAGGCCGGTCACACAGCAGTGCAATAGGGTAAGTCTCAAAATGGGCTTGACTTGAACAAGTATCATGCATGCACTTCACTTTTTTGTACATACATGTGCTTTCAGCAAGTGTGTTGTGTGTGCATGTTTTCATGTTTTTGTCTTGGTGTGTCGGCGTGATTTCCGCTTATTATGTCTTTTTGCTTCATGGACAGATGTCTGGATCGCCTTACGTTGGTTTCACTGATGGTGCCTCTCGCAGTACACGCAACTTGTCATCTGCGGCATGGGTGATCTACGATCCGCATGGTGAGTTAGTAGATATTCAAGGGGTTTGTCTAGGTTGTACAACGAACAATGTCGTTGAGTATAGTGCTGTGATTGAATTATTAGCTGAGGCGATTAACCTCGGCATTCGAAAATTGGTTGTGAACTTGGACTCTCAGCTTGTCGTCCACCAACTCAACGGGCGTTATTCCGTCAGAGACCATTGGATCTTAAGGTTATATTTACGTGTTAAGTTGTTAGAAAGGGATTTTGATTTCATTACTTATCAACATATTCCAGGACGACTTAATACGTTAACCAATGCATTAGCTAATTATGTGTTGGACAGGCATTTGCATAACATGTAATTCAAAATAACATAAGAAGCATAAAACACAATAAACCATAAAACATATGTATATATATATATATGTGTGTGTGTCCAAATGTTTGCACTGCGTGCATCATCAAAAAATAATACATGTTTGTCTCAGTACATCCGGAGACAACATGTCTCTCAAAAAATATGCATAGAAAAGAAAGCCTAGATATCTAGTCCCGGTGGTGCTCATGGTAGCACGTCACCACTCACACTAAACGTCTTCGGAGTCGGTGGATGCAAGTTGGCACCCCCACCATGTGCCTCTGGTACGCTAGCGGGACATCCGCGAGTCGTGCGTAATCTAAAATCCCTCGAGTGATAGCCTCGAGGTTCTAAATGAGCTCTCCTATGTCACCACCCTCCTCCTGAGGATCCGCTGTTGTTGCCTGGTGTCTCCTCGCAATGGGAGACATGCCAGCTGGATGCTCGAGGCCAACATCTACATATGCATATAAGTGTTATTAGAACAAGCATGTATTAACACAAAAAAATCATAAAACTACAAAATAAAAAATGAGATCACACCAATCTCCTCGTCCCAGTCCTCTCCCTCCGGCAGAGGGAGGTCAGGGTCTTCGGTGAAGTCTGTCCCCGCATACGGCCAGTCCTCCACCACAATCAATTGGCGGTGAAGCCACCCGAAAAACTCAAGTCTGAAAGACATCTGCTGACTGCCACCCCCCCTCGGCATCGGTGCTGCCCATCGAGCCATCCTCGGCTCTCGAGGTGCCGGGTCAGGAACAAAGGCCCCTTGGCCCTAGAAGCTTGGCACACATTATAAGAATAACGTCACCAAGATGGAGCCATACCCAAACTATTGCATCTTGCCTCACTTGGCCTTTGTCAGCTGCCTCTTCATATTTGTTGTCACAGCTGGCGCACAATTGAAGATCATCGGGCTAAGGCACTCTGTCGCTAATATCAAGTGGTTCTTCGTGGCTTCATGGGGTGCTTGTGCCCCCGCAGCTCGTGTGATGGTGAATAGAAAAGCTCTGAGTTTCAGGTCCTGGACAGTGGGGATATCCACTTTCTAGCTGCCCAACCCATATCTTGCCCCTGGGCAAACTCGAGCCTTCACCTCTTCCATCTTCTCCCCAGATGGCCTGCTACCAGTTAATCAGGGCACCGACCCTCTTCGCGACAATCTAGTAAGGAAATAGACATCAGATACATCTAACTAGAGCACTTGGTCTTGTATCCGAAACACCTATTCCTCTACGTCCCACAAGTTGATCAAATACTGCAAGAGCTCTGGCTGAGCTCGTAAATAGGACAGCAGGAAATATTTCTTGAGCCCACAAGCTCTGAAAGCTTCCATGCAGTCCTCATCTGCTAAGGCCAATGTGTCGACTTGGTCATGTTCTCGTTCCTTCCATACGATTACCATTTTCGCATGTTCCCCTGCAATCACAAGCCCAAAACATTGAATTAGACCCTTGTGCAACTTAAAAATGTAGCGAAATCATTTGAAATTTGTTAAAAATTGAGCAAAACACCTGTGCGGTCGTTGGCACGACTGTTTCTAAAATAGTTGTGCCCATGGGCACGAGCCTTTAGGGAAAATTGCCCCATTGGCGCGGGTCCGTGCCCGAAACCCGCGCCAATGGGCGCAACCCTGATTTTTTAAATCCCTCCCATAGAGGATGAAAAAACAATCTAAAACAAATTTGGAACGGATGAAAATGGAGTAGGGGAAGAGACCTCTTACCTGACACTAACGGCGCTCTGAATGGTTAACTGGATTTTTTGCAATCATCGCTTGAAGATCCCACATTAAAAGCCCTAATGTCGCTCTCAAAAGGTAAAAGTGAAAAGTAATTTCTTGTTTTACCATTTTCACCCATTTTATAACTTTTTGACCCTCAAATAGGTTTTAAAAGTCATTTTATGAATATTTTAATGTATATTTGTGTCGAAAATGGATTTTACATTGTTTTCTTGTGCAGCGATAGGTGTTTGTGCGGCTTAGGCGACGAAACGTGTTGTATTTTATACTTTTCGGACTCGGTAAATACACGAAAAAGTCACTTTGGAGTCATCTTTTTGGTTTTTTCTGACTCTCTAAACGTGAAAAGAATGCTGAGTTCGTCCTCTTGACTCGTTAAATGTAAATGAGAGGCGGTCATCTTTAAACCCTTTTCCGACCATGTAAAAAACGAAAATATTGTCGGACCCTTGTCGTTTCAGGTTCATTAACGGTCACGAAGCGACGTGGTTTTTATCACTTTTTTACTTTTTCAGATCAAAATCACTACTTTACGAAAAAGGACACCCCTGGAGTTTACTTTTCCACTGTCTTTACAGACTGTCTAAACACGAAAAGACGCTGAGTTCTTCCTTTGTCAGACATGTTAAAACTTAATGACATTGGATTCCATCAAAATGATGCCTCCCAAGCATATGCTATCCCCGTCAAGATTGTCATCCAAAAATAACTGGGGTACTCGCCAGAAATGGTGGGGAAAAAGAAAACCACAATTATCGTCATGTCGACAGTATGTCGCTCTTGAACATGGCACTTGTCTGCATTCGTGTCTGGGTGGGGACATCTCATCTTGTTTTTACACTTGCCTCCGTGGGTTTGGGTTATCCTGTTTGACCTCTCATCTGCTCATTGTCTTGTCACCATGACCCCTGATCATTTGATGTCAAATACTGCCAAGTCCACTGTCATGCCGCCAATATGTTCAAGAGAAGTTGACCTCTGCAGAATATTCAACCTCCCTCTGATACCTCACTCAAAATATCTTATCCTTCTCTGTCTCGTGTCGATGATGTGGGAAACATTATGGCCCACCTCCGATCAAGGTCACTTCCTGTCGACTTCAGCTCATTATCCAGGAAGTTGACCTAGAGACTCCCTTCAGGTGCCTTGGAGCCTGCATGCCTCAATGGCAGGTTCTTTGTGTTCGACGCGAGGTTTTCATTATTAGCCTTCGATCGAATGATTCTATAGGTGTTCGACGACGGTTCACTGATTCGCATGCCGTAGATTGTACCTGTAGTACCTTGAGGACCATTGTCATTATTGGTGGTATCTCTCACGTCTGTTAACAATTTTCATCATTGACTGGTAATCAGACGATGTTCATACATGTTCGACTTCGACTCCCATATTCGCATGCTTGAACTTGTACTTTATTCGGGTCGAGATGGAGTGCAAGACCCTGGACTTTGTCTGTTGAGATCCAGGTTGTGATTTTGTGGATTATTATGATCATTACACAACTCATTCATTGGATTGCTGTGACCATACCTAAGTCTATTCATCGATCCTCGCTGGATGGCTGAGCCGATACCTTGGATCCAGATTTTTATGTACTCTCTGCGGATGCCTACACCCATACCACATACATCATGTACTTGAGATATCAGTTGTACTTCTTCATGCAGGTTCTCCGGCAGCAGTGTTTTTAGTTGACCATGTTCTTGTAAAGCATTTCACCCCTCTCTCTCTCGGGCCTCATGCTTTAAAGGGCATTTGTTATACAGTGATTTGTCACTGTCCCTATTACCCCTTCTCCCGCATATTGGAGGACTTATTTTGGGACCTGTGAGAAGTGACATAACCTGAAAACACCTACATTGTATCCCCTTGAGTATGTACTTCATATGCCCTGAAGACACCTTCTGCAAAATACCCATAAAAATAGCCCTTTTTCCATTGGCTCTATTCCATAGTGTATCACCTGTGCCAATGGGGGAAATCCTCCAAAGAGGGCGCGCTAGCTGGCGCTCTGTCTCATAGTCTCACTCGCATGAACCCAGTTGGGTAAAATTTTTAACAAACCAACCTGCGAAGGTTCTTCCTAACCTATTCATGAACTGATTCCAATTTGAGTTAGTTCAGTTGGGCTTCGAATCTCCATAGAAGGGAAGTAGTTCTCCACCTCTCATGGAAGCTTCTTTGTGATAAGGCCAATCCCATGAATCTTTTGGATGATCCTATCTCCTTCTCCTCTCTCTATATAAGCTTGTCCTTTTGCCTTTGATAAGCTAGTTATTAATTCTAGTCTTCAAGCTACAAATTCTAAGTCCCAAAATTTGAGAATTGCTAAGCTCATGCTACAAGAGGCCTTCTTCATCACTATAAGGCTATATCTTTAATGAGGAGATCCTTGTCCAAGTAACCAAGGAGAGAGAGGCTTGTTCCCCATTCCCAACAAGCTTTGCAAGGCATGTGTTGTTGATCACCCAGCCAAAGGAGGATTTGACATCAGAACTTGGTTGTATTCTTCTTTGTTTATAAATAATAATAGACGACTATCATTATGGTTCCACCCTTATTGTCTTTATAATGATGTTTGAGTTATATCCTTTCTGACTAATATATAGTTGCATTTCTTGGATTTTATGCTTGTATTTGTGTTGTTATTTACATGTGCAGGTGTCCGTTCACGAGGATCGTGGGTATTTTGACCAGCTGGAGTGAAAGAATGGGAGCGACGGCTCTTCTACAAATACTAGCATTGGATTCAAGGTAGGCCCTCATCATCGGTCTTTAATTTTCAATTAGAAACTTGCGTGTTAGCATTGTTTGATTGTTGCTAGACCTCATTTAGGCTAGTGGGATCGCCTCTGTCCATAGAAGGGATTTACCTCCACAACACATACAATTAAGGACTTCCTAAAGAAACTCCACATATATCCAAAGGAACTATATCTAACTCAACCTCATCTACAAATGTTGACCCAAAAGAAAACTTAAGTTTACACTGTCTAGTCACTTGTAGTTTTGCTTTATCACATAACCAACCTAATGGGTATGGCTTTTTGTGATGTGTAGTCAATAATCCCAACTTCTTTACAATTACTTCAGAAATTAAATTTACTTATGAGCTACTATGAAACAAAGTATCAATCTTTTGACGTGTGGAAATAACTCAAATATGGAAAAGCTCATGCCTTTTTCTCTCATTTTCTTCATTATCAGCAGATTATGTAGACTTACTAGTAGATAATTTAGAATTTTTACCTTTTATACTCATGGTTGTGATTGTTGCTTCATCTCTTGAGTCTCACCCCAAATCTTTTTGAATAGCTTTAGCAGTCTTCTTCTTCTTGCCCTTGAACTTGTTAGGTCTCAGCTCCAGATGCAGAATCCAGCAGTGCTCATCATCATGCGCATCCTTCTTACAGTGAGTGCATGAATACTTCCTTTTCTGTGTAGTGTTTTGTCATGCGGAAAGAGTTATTTTTGTGGACAAAACTAACCTCCCTAGGATTCTAAGACTCTCTAGTGACAAACAAGACAATTAAGAGCAATCCTTCTCTAAATATACATTATTCTAT
>APFE031395891.1:8140-28788 GCA_000404065.3 Pinus taeda | reverse complement strand
CAAGGAGGATAATATGACTATTGATGGAGCCATATTAACTACAGATAGTCATGGTGACAAATTTCAGTGTAACATGTTTGTCTTCCTCTCTTTCCATTTCTGTTTTCTTTTCTCCTTATTCTTGGTTGCAGTGGGTTGGGATGATCCACCAACTTTTGGGTTCCCATTCTTACCTATAGCTTCTAGATGTGTAGCCTGAACGGACACCTCATCTATACTAGTGGGATTAAACATGAGGATAGTGTGCCTCATGTAGCTATGTAGCCCACCTATGTACTTCAACAGAGTCTCCGGTGAGTCTAATGAAATTCCTAGAATCAAAGCTCTTTTCCTAAATTCTTGGGTGTAACCTTGTACACTTTGTCCTCTCAATTGGCAAAGAGTTTGATATCTCATCATGGCTTGTTGCATGTAAGCTAGTGGATAGAACTACTTTTTGATTGTAGAAACAAATTCACTCCAGACAGAAAGAATCTTACGATGTTTCTTCATGTCAGCTTGCATCCTGCCTTCCCACCATACCAAGGCAGTGCCTCCAAGGCATAGGCTGGCCAATTGAATCTTACTTTTGTTTGAGTCAATGCTTTGCACTCGGCAATAAACATCAATTTGTCTGATCCAATTATCCATCTTCTCTGCATTCAACTCTCCATCATATATTGGTAAGTCAAATTTAACATCTAATTTAACGAAATGTCTTCTTTTTTACTTTCAAGGCTATTAGGAGGGGTGAGAAATTCTTCTTCTTTCCCTTTGCCTTTAGGGTTGGCATGGAGGAGAGATTCTTCTACTCCTTTGTCTTGTTTGGAGCTTGATGAATCTTCATTTTTATGTTTCCTAAAGTCCCTATACATTTCCTCCACCATTGAATTCAAGGTCATAAAACTATCCATGAACTGGGAATCTGATTCCAAGGGATTTTCTTCTGACATTTTCTTCTTGGAATAGACTCTTCTAATTTCCGGGTTAGTTTCAACCAACTCTCCTTCTCCTAATTTAAGCTTTGATCTAGTTAGCATTCAACAACAAAATCTAGCACAAGCTTGTCGAACCTTAGTAACCTAGGAGCTTTGATACCACTTGATCTGAAATCACCTATAAATGACCTCAAAGAATTTATGAAGGTATTACATACTTATATGCTGGGGTGTGCCTATGTTATTTTATGCAACGGGTTGATAAGATTGCGAAATACACAAACACTAAAATAGTAATATAAATGCAGTAAGCAAACACATAAAACACAACAAGCTTAATAAGGAGTTCACCCAATCCTCTTGGGCTACGTCTCCTGGTCCAGCCTTCAGTGGTGGCCTTTCTATTATGTCTTAAAAGCAGAGTTTTTACAATGATGAGCTCAATTTGAGTCTCACTTAATAGATGATGATCAGTAGGATTATACTTGGATTCCCCAAGTCCCTAGAGTACACAGACTCCCCTTACTGAATCTCGACCTCAATTGGTCTCAGTGGTATTAGTCCAATCTGGTACTCAATACCTGGCAGGTATACACAGAAGAGTTTCTTCAACCTCTCAAGCCTTCTCTCGAGTTCACAGTCTGTTGGACTCTCTCTGTCTCTGTTTTCTCGATGCTGCCTTTTCTCTGCAGGTCAGCTTGGCTTCTCTGTTTGCTGCAATTTGCTTCTCTCTCATCTCTCGGCTTTCTGCTTCTCTCTCTTTCTGCCTCCTCCTCTTACTTTCTGTCTGTTTGTGGCTTAAAGCCAATCTGCTCCCTGACTATTCATTTCTTCTTCCCAGCTCCCTAGATCTCCTACCTATGTCCACTTGAATTCCCATACTCTACGTCATCATTGCTCTGTAACGCTTCACAGTGAGGTGGCCACCTGTTTCCTCATGAACTAAGTGTCACTTCTCTTTGAACAGTCGTTATTTCCATTGCTCCAAGATTACTTGTGAAACTGATTCCTCTGCCAACTCATTGGTCATACCAGACCTCAAGTATCATGTGACTCGGCCTATTTCCCTGTCGAATCCGATCATCCATTAGATCATTTCTCCGCCATTGATCTAGAGCCTCCAAATCCTATGGTCTCCATCCATATCGAGTGGGTCAGTAGCATGACCTTTACCCGTCCGATGTGAGTGGTTTTCTCTCTAATCCATTGGATGTGTGTCACCCAGTGTATCGCATCGGGCGGGACTTGGTCGAACCCGCTTACTGCTTGTAGCCCTTTCTATGTCCTGTCGGTTTTAGCGCGAGACCTGCCTTCTGACAAAATCAGTGATTTCCGGACGGTTGTATGTGTTCCTCATGATTGAGTGCTTGGGGGCTTTCCTTCACTGAGGGGGACGCCCTACAATATGCAATTAGTGCTAATCGCATATTAGAAACTACCTTTGTTTCTGGATTTGACCTCCCATTTGTCAATTTGTGCCAGTGTGCGGTTAGCATGGGCCAATAGTCTGCATGCTTTGACTGGGGGTACTCATTATTCCACGCTGAACACAAATTGCCATTGTTTACAGGTTATTTCTGATAAGCTCGACATCCATAAGACTTTGAAATTTCGGCACGAATTTTTACAAAGTTCGGGTAACTTTAAGAGAGTCTAAGGATCCAATTCAGATCATATGATTAGGGAAGCTAACAAGTGTATCATCACACCTCAATGATCATAATCACTACATCACTTCTTTATTATATTATCAATCCATTAAGGCAAGGTGTCTAATTTTACCATATCTCTTAATTACTAAACTTATTAAAACATAGCCAAGGTCAACAGGAAGATCCTGAATATCAATGTTATTTTTACACTTTTAACATTAACGTTATCGTGCTTATTAACAATTTGTTGTCATGACAATAGATGAAGTCATAAATTGGTATCTCGATGTGAGCTCTACTTAGCACCTAGTCCAAAGAGTGTGTCATAGTGATATTGGTAGAAGCTTTTATGACTTTGATATTAGCTTTGATTTGGTATCCAAGGCTTGATAATCTGACTTACTTGATATGATTGCACAATATTGATTTGTTTTGAGGATGAGTATATTGGTTTGATCAGTATTATGATTGAAAAAAACATTGTATGGTTTGAAGCAAGATTTTTGAGAGTGATATGTCCACATTAATAGTTACCTACTAAAGCCTAAATGATGTGTCGGTCTAAACCACTAGTTCAAAGTGGTACAAGGTGTGCCTTTGATATTGGTTTGATATGCTGACGATTTATTCTTGACAAGAAATAAGCCTATGATTGTCAAAGGAAGAGGGAGTTTGCATCTGAAGTTCAAAATTAAGAATCATGGCATGATGAATTACTTTCTAAAGATTGTAAAATAAAATCTATATCGTGAAGCTATTGAAGAGATGTTGGAAAGTGGAAATGAAAATCCTTGGGCACTCTGATTGAATTTCAAGAAGCTATGAAGAGATGTTGTTGAACCTGACTTGGAAACCAATAGTTGATTGAAGCATTGATGTTTTGTGTGAACACTCATTTGTATACATATATATTTTTCATATAATGTGAGTCAATTCTTGATTGACCCACTTCATACAGATTCGGTTGCTGATAAGTACATTTTCCAGATATTTGCATGGGATGATCAATTTTTTGGTACAAGATATTCTTCCTATGATATGTGACTACATGGATGTATTGATGTTGTTTGGGATTGTTATTGATGAGATGAGCACATGTGGGTGCTACTTTAGTATGATATATTCCATGCTATATTGGATGAGGAGTTCGTAGCTTTAAGCATAGATGAGGTTGAGTACGATATTGCTAGTATGTCTAGTTATGAGGTAGGTTGAAGAAACTATTTGGAAAGATATTTTGAATAGGTTATGAATGTGAGAGTGATACATTGTGATAATAAGTAGTGCAATATGATTGGTAGAAAATCCCCTATATAGCTAGGACTGAGATATCTTCATATATTGAGAGAATGTTGTTGTACGAGAGAAGATTAGGCTTGTGGTTGCTACCTCCATGAGAGGAAAGATGAATAAGATATGAGAACGATAACAACCTCAGTGATAAATTCCAATCAAGATTCCTCTTTTCGAAAGGACCAGTTTTGACTATTGAAGCGCTCAATTTGGACAAGGGAAATTGTATTTTTGAAGAAAAGCTCAAATGTGCATCAAAGGAAAGGTCGACCCTAAGGAGAAGTTGGACACCCACGGATGGCTATAAATACAAGTCAACTGACCCTCATTTGGATATCATGATGAAGATTTCTTCTATTGTTCCTTTATTTCCTACTGCATTGATGATGATATTGGCTATTTTATATAATTGTATGTGTTGTTAAATAATGTGGTAAAACTAAATAACATTATGATGTTGTGGGGTGAATGTAAATGAAGAAATTCAATTATCTAAATCAAATAAAAATATATCCCTAAGAAAATTTAACGTAGTTTATGTGTGACATGTGTCTATGGATTAATTTCGAGTATGAAGAAGATTTGTTTGCACATGCATACTCCGCATAACTTCCTTTGCTTCTCCAAAGTTTGCACGATGATTGTTCACTGACACATTGTAGAAATAACTTGAAATTTGTAGTTGCTAATGAAATCATACTGAAATCAAGGGACACAAATTTCTTCTACTAAATTTTCTGGAAGTAAAACTTACAAAACTTACAATAGAAACACATCCAATCATTCAATCACAACAAACATGTTTTTAACCAGGGAACCCAACTAGGAAAATACCCTCCTCTATTTGTATTATATCAAATGAGAATAATGATCAATTACAAAGACTGCTTCAATGCTTGAAGCTCAATTTTCACTTCAATTTTGATCTCCTCTTGAGTCTACTCTAGCCAATACTTATCCAAAATATGCCTCCTACTCCCTCTGATTTCCTTGTGTAATTCATTCTCCTAATAAATAGGGAAAACTCATTTTTCCTTTTGCAAATCTAAGATAATTAGATCACCTTCATGGAAAAAACTTTATAAACTCACTAGTATACAATAATGATCACATTATGACTTTTCTCTCCAACTTCACTTAGCAATTCGAATTGCATGCATGACTAGGGTTATTTTTAGAATATTGACTAGCTAACTAAGAGTTTGATGAGTTTACAATAGTTGCAACTAATCAAGTGAACTCATATTGACTCTATTCTAGACTACATCTCAGATAATTGACTTTCACTAAATATAACACCTCCATATAGCTATATCTTAGCCACCAAATTGCACACAAGTCTTCCTCAACCCCACAAACTCGAATTGATTAGCTAAACTGAGTTTTTTTCCCATGTCACTCCTTTTAACTGTCTTATAACTCATGCTACTGAAGTGGAAATTCAAATTTATTCATTTGACTAAGGCACAAGTAAAATGAAGCCTTTTATAGCTACAATTTAGCACTCCCTCTTGTTGGTCACTTTAATTGCTTACTAATTAAACAGTCGAGTGCCACATAAATTGTCAACCCGGGAAAGTATAATTATTTCAAAGGAAACTACGTACTGTATGTACTCAATTTTAATAGCACTAAAAGTTGTAGTATAAATAAATCACACCCTGTTAAATGTTTACTCCGTGTTACAGCAACTATACTCTATTGCAAATATCTAATAAGAGATGGATATTTAATCAAAAAGGACAAATATGCAAAAGAAAACAATGGATGTTCTGTAATAAAGGATCAGGACCCTATCCCCAGAGTAGGAACATTCAGCACCTACCTCTGTTATCCAGTTCACCAATTCACTCTATAAATCCTAATCACTGGTGAGGCACTCAAGAAATAGCATCAATCGATTAAAAGAGAAACAGAGTTTCAGCAAAAGTAAAATATCATCCAGAAATAGTACTTGTTGACAAGGTATGAACAAAAATCACACTTAACACACAACATAAAGAGAATGGGTGAATGTTGTGATGAAGGTGGGCCCTGTCCTTCTCACAAGATTCCCCAGGAAACGGAAACTAAGATGAGATACTCAGAACAAAACTCTATTCATTCATCAATATACCATATTACAGAAAAGATTCAGTCTCGTTCCTTCAACTACAATCCTTGTGTTACAGCTTGTTCATTCCTCTTCTAATGTAGAGGTCTCCTGTTTATAGATGAGACATTTATTACAAAATATTTTCATTATAGATTCTAGTTCAACCCTTTATACAAAAATAGGGAAATCAGTTTCCCGTCAACAGAATGTTGTTACAACAATTTAGATTATGAATGTTACAAGCAATGTAAAAACTCCCTCAGTGATCAATCAGGTTCCATTGTTGTTGTCAAATCTGGTACACAAATGTCAACTGTCTCCTTGAGATTTGCATGTTGTTCTTGCTATTTTAGCTTCGAGATTCGCGCGATGTTCCTGCTATTTCAGCAACTACAAAAGATAGTCCTGCCAGCTTTAGGCAGTTTCAACAATGTTGTCTGCACATCATTCTTTAATTGTTCAGCAACTCAGTCAACTTCAAAAATCAATTATAAAGATAGCATGATTATGTGTTAAATAATTAAACATATAGCAATGAGAAGAGTCACTGTATACCTTAGAATGATTGAGTCAAAACACTAGCAAGGACTTTCAAATATGGGTTGAAAAGGGTAATATTATGACAAGATATAAGGTCAAAGAGAGACAATATGGGGTCCTAACAACCCCCCCAACTGAAAGGATTGCATGTCTGCATGCAACTTCTACTCTGAATCTGAGTCAGAATACTGGGATGAACAGTGCAAATTGCTTATGAAGTAAGTATAGAAAGTGTTGTCAACCATGTCTCTGAACCCTTGGACACTCTGAACTTTTTTCCATCTTGCAAGCTCCTCCATTTTGGTCAACTTGAACTGAGCCTTGTATTGATGTCCTGGTAGCCATAGAAGAGGGAAGTGAAAGTGACAACCAATCCATTGTTCAACACACTGTCTAATACATTTAGCATAATTAGGTATTCGTGAGACTGCTGCCTGAAGATTGAGAGGGTTAAAGGGGTGGTACTCCCGTCTCTCCTTAGGACAGTGTTCCCAAAATAGATTATTTGCCTTTATAGCTAGAGTTTCCTCAGTTTTGACATAGTATTGGCAGTCCTCCAAGACTGCTGCCTGTAGTTTCCTGATATGGTCAGTCATCCCTGGCTCTCGTAGAATTCATTGATGTTCAGTGATAAAAACAACGACATTTTGTGGCTCATCTTGGATCCAGAGAAGACAGTTCTCCTGATTGTGTGTTGCTGACATAAAAGCATTTTGCCAAGTAAGCTGATTAGCCAAGAAAGAAATGAAGGCTCTTATTTGAATATCACCAACAAGAGGAACTAAATTAAGCTTCCTATCTTCAGGCATAGCCTCATTGTGAAGATAGAGTTCACACAACAAGTTTTGGTCACTATTCGATGCTTCTGCAAAGGTCTCAATAAATTGCTGAGGTGTAGACAATTGGTGGAATCATCCATCTTTGATTGCTTTCACTTGGAGGAACGCTAAGCGTTCTTTCAAAAACATAGAATAGTTAAAAGATGGTTTCCTAGTGGCAAGTAACCTTTGGACCAAGTCAAAGATAAGGGACAATATGGTTTTTAGCTTCTTGCTTTCCTTGTGTTGTGCACGAGACTGTTCAAGAACTTCCCAATTTCTGTATGCATAGTTGAGCCATAATGACTTTTGTTGCTGAAATGCCTTTCCTTGTGAGAGATCATACACTGTCTTCCATGTGTCCCTCAGTTCTTGAAAATTGGAGGTCTGGGTGTGAGCATTTCTGACACATCTGGGTTCAGTCTGGGTGTGAGCATTGCTTACACATCGATATTTATTCTGGGTGTGAGCATTGCTGACACATCGAGGCTCATTCTGGGTACCCGCAGTCTTAAAAGTCTTTGGTACTGGTTTCTGCTCTGTAACAAGTAGGGTAGGCTGGGGTGGTTTTATTTCTTCCTCCAAGGTCCTTGAAGACCCTGTTGTTTCTTGTGTAACAGCAGGGTACTCCTTTTTAACTATAACAGGAGGAGATACCAGACTGGCTCCAGACAACGGAACTTCGACTATCTTATAACCGGCTCGAGAATAGAGATCACCACATTCACTGCACATGTATTCATTGTATTGATCCTTTTCTGCACTCTTTTCAGCTGTAGATGCTACCTGAGCTAACATGTACAGATTGAGTTACTTTTCATAAGCTTCCCTTGCCCTTGTTAACTCTTGCTGATAAGCCTCAATTTCAGATTTCAAAAACTCATTTTCTTCCTGAAGGGAGGTTAAAATAACCAGGCCTTCTGTAGCAATTGTAGCTTCTAGTGGATAGGAGGATTGTTGTTCAGTGGCAACTTCATCATTTTCATCCTCAATAGGTGGTTCTTGTGTATCACCTGTTGGGTCAGTGGCTGGTTTTTGTGTAACAACCACATCTAGGTCGTCTTCCTTTTGTTTCCCAACAGGTGGTTCTTGTGTAACATCTGTTAAGTCATTAGCTGGTTCTTGTGGAGCAGCCACATGCTGTACATCATCTTGGGTGTCTACTTTAGATGAATCAGTAGTTGGTTCTTGTGGAGCAGCTGCATCTTTTGAAAAAAATGATGTCACAAAATCGTGAATGCTTTTCATTTCGGCACTCGAGGGTGAGGAAGGTGAGGGTTCAGGGCTAGGCGGAATACGAGATTTTAGGATGATAGGTGGGGAATTTGGGGTAATGGCATCAGTTGCTGCAGACGTCCTTGTTCGTCACTGAGGTAAGGAAGCAGGAAAAACATTGGTTTTTCTCTTACGATCACTTTTCCTCAGGGTAGGGGGATTATCAGAAATAGTGGCTTCCTTAACTAAGGCCCTCGTTCTTCTCTTTAGTGGGGTTGCAGCTTTCTCTTGTCTTTTCCTTTTGAGCATAATAATGGGGGCATTGTCAACCGAATTATCAGTGGGAATATGGATGATGGGAGTGGATGATTGAGCTTCATTAAGGGGTGGGGTCTATTGCGGATTTTCCGTGCTCAATTGGGGTGTTTCAGCTACTGGTTGCTGATTTTCGGCAGCTTGTTGGGGGTTTTCTTCTGCTGGTTGAAGGATTTTAGTAGCTTGCTGGGGAGGGTTGTTAAGGGGAGGGGGATTGTGCAAGGCAAAGCCTCTATGAACTAAGAGCTGAACCAAACGATGGTGCGTGAGGGAGAGGAGTGGGTGCCTTGCATTCACGGAATAGTGTGCCATATTTTTTAGACAACCAAGCAGATAGTATGGCATATTTATTAAACGACCATGCCTTAAATGATTCAATAACACAAATTCGTGCTGATAGACTACCTGATAATGTTCCTCGCAAGTGAATTAGTGCTTAACGAACTCTGTAACCTTCGGCCATGGCGATGGTAGTGAACGAAGCGCAACACCCCTGCCTTTAAGTTCGACGCGCTCACCTGGTAGCATAAAATCTTGCTGTGCGTTGAGAATGAGGTGTTTTCGGCTGAACCAACGAGTAATGTTGGTTGGTAACCCTGAAACCTGCACTATATCCTCCTCTATTACTACAATTCGCACTCCTTAGACAGTAGAGTATCCTTCCCTAAAATTGCATGTGAATTCCAGAACTTGCTGGGAATCAAAATTCGGAAGCCTTCGGAAATAGTCCACCCATCCTGCTTGTAGAAAGATTTGGTATGCCTCCTGGTAAAGTTCCAATAATGCCGTTGAGCTAGGTTCATGTCTAACAAAATTTCCTCCCATAGTTACTGGTTCAGCAAAATGCAGAGTGCAGAGCTGAGTTGTCGTAGTCGAAACAGAGTAGGATGTTGCAAATGAAGTTATGACATGATAAGACACAGACGGATGACGAGACACTGCCACGAGAAGTAAGAAATGACGGTAATCGGTGTATCATGTAATGATTCCAATATTTTGGCATTCCTCCCCCCCAACTGCGGCTAGAATGATATGCTTGAAGGTACGGTGATTTCGGAAATCATATCAATATCTTCTCATTAACTACAATTTAATATTTACACCTAAACACGCATACTTTTACATTTTACCTTTGGTTGTTGCACGAAAAATATAATCTCCTCATTAATAGATCGATGATGGTCATAAAAAGGGTTTATAAAGTATGAGGGTTTTTATACACAACGTTTTCTTTATTCTCGGGAAGTGATAGTGAACGAACATAATTATTAGGATGAATGGTTGATTCCTTTAATGAAGAGTGATATGTATCCATCATTTTTGAGAGAAAGTAATGGTTCATTCTTGGGAAAAATGGGAAAATTGGTGCTTCTTAGGAAAAATGGAAAAGATTGCTGTTTCAGCGCCGAGAAATGGTGTTTCAGCAATGTGAAATGGTGTTTCAGCAATGGGAAATGGTGTTTCAACAACGGGAGATGGTGTTTCAGCAATGGGAGATGGTGGGAAAATGTTGCTGAAGGGAAGTGAGAGGGAATGAATTATGATTTGAAGTGAAATGGAAATGTTTCCCAAGCTGAAGCTTGATCCTTCCTGTATTGAAATTTTTCTTCTCAGCCATCCTCCGAAGCTAAGATATGCAAAATAGTTAATTGTAACATGGCAACCCTTGACAGGATTATTAGTTAAGAAATCTAATCTAAGAAAAATAAATATATAAACAGAAAAACTAAGTGCAATGAGGGATAACAGACTCCCCCAAAAAGACATAATGTATATCTGTCATGCAAGTGGCTTTGAAATCCTCTTTAGAAATAGGTTGTTGATACAAACAGAGCCGATACCCATTCACTAACAATGGTGTTCTAGAATCATCAATTGTTAGGAGTCTGACTGTTCCATTTGGGAAAACATTATCCACTTCATAAGGTCCTAGCCACCTTGTTCTTAATTTACCTTGAAAATTTTCAAAACGAGAGTCATACAGTAGAGCCCAATTACCTTTTTTCGAAATGCTTATGCTTAATGGTTTTATCATGCCATCTGTTTCTTTGCTGTTGTATCATAGTTGTTTGATGGATGGCATCCAACCTCTTTTCATCGAATTCCTGGAGTTGCTGCAACCTAGCTATCTGTGCATCAGTTAAGTCAAGATTAACAGCTAAAGCAGTCCTTAAGGTTTTGATTTCAAATTCCACAGGAAAAACAACACTCTTACCATAAACTAATTCATAAGGTGAAAAACCCGTAGTATTCCTCCAAGTAGTTCTATAAGCCCATAATGCTTCCGACAACCTTTGAAACCAATCCGTTCTATTCTCCTTTACCTCTTTTGTTAAAATGGCTTCTATGACTTTGTTCATACTTTCCGCCCACCCATTGGCCTGGGGGTGATAAGGCATAGTCATTTTATGCTTAATGTGATATTTCTGAAGTGTATCTTTAAATCCATGAGAGTTGAAGGGAGGTCCTCCATCCGTGACTAGTTCTCTAGGAAATCCAAACCTAACAAAGATTTCTTCAAATAAAAAGGTTAAAATCGATTCTTCATTAGCTCTAAGGAGTGCCTTAGATTCCACCCATTTAGTCATATAATCTGTACAAACCAGTATATAAAATATTTGATTGGATGGAGGGTTGTTGGGACCTATATAATTTAGAGCCCATCTTTCAAAAGGTTCAAGTATTACCTGGGGGTTCAGTGGCATTTCATCCCTGTGATTAGGCTGGCCCATTCTATGACAGCTATTACAGGCCCTAACATATTTCTTTGCATCCTTGAAAAGTGAGGGCCAATAATAACCCATTCTAAGAACCTTATGTGTTGCTCTTTTATCAGCAAAATACCCTCCACAAGGGCCATCATGACAAGCCTTCAATATATCATAAACTTCATCTTCTCTGATGCATCTCCGAATTTCCTTATCAAGTCCCCTGTGAAAAAGACACCCGTTTATCCATTTGTACCTAGCACTTTGTTGAATGATCTTTGTTTTCTCTCTGTGTGATAGGTGTGATGGTAGCTTCCCTGCAACTAAATAATTGGCAATGTCTACATACCAACGTGAGTGAGCAGATACTTCAAATAAATATTCATCAGGAAAGGAATCATCTTCTGGAGTGTTCTCATCAGTTTTTATCCGAGAAAGGAAATCGACAACTACATTTTCTTTACCTGGTCTATCTACAATTGTAATATCAAATTCTTGTAGTAATAATAACCATCTGGTAACTCGAGCATTTGTAACTGATTTGTTCATTAAATACTTAATGGTCGAGTGATTAGTATGAACAAAAGTAGTGTAACCGGTAATATAATGTCGAAACTTATTAATAGCATAAATGACTGCTAAAAGTTCCTTCTCGGTAACTGTGTAATTAAGTTCAACAAGGGTCATATTTTTACTAATAAAATAGATAGCATAAGGAAGATTTTTTTCTTCTTGACCTAAGACAGCTCCAATTGTAGTATCTGAAGCATAAGAGGATATATGAAAGGGGAGTGCCCAATCAGGTTAAGATGGGAGTTGTAGACAATTGATCTTTAAGTTCGTTAAATGCTTTTTGACAACCATCAGTCCACTTGAATTTAGCATTTTTCATAAGTAACACAAACAAAGGAGAAGCTATTTTAGAAAAATCTTTGATAAATCTTCTATAATATCCGGCATGTCCTAAAAAACTTCTTACATCAGTTTCTGTTTTAGGGATAGGAAGAGTTTGAATTACCTGCACTTTAGCTGGATCAACTTGAATTCTTAGGAATGAGATGAAGTGTCCCAATACAATTCCTTGATTCATCATCATATGGCATTTTTCAGTACTTAAGGCAAGATGTGCTTCTATACATCATTTAAGTAATTTCTCAAGGTTTTGTAATGCATCTTCAAAAGTCACACCATAAGGAGTAAATTCATCCATAAATATTTCTGAGTCATTAAGCATATCAGATAAAATTCCTATCACTGCTCTTTGAAATGCTGTTAGAGCATTACATAGCCCAAATGGAAGAACTCTATAGGTAAAAGTCCCCCATGGACTAGTAAAAGTGGTCTTGTCTTGGTCTTGGGGTGCAATATTGATCTGGTTATATCCACTAAATCCATCCGAAAAGGAAAAGAATCTCTTTCCTGACAAATTGTCTAGCACCTGGTCAATAAATTTTAAGGGGAAATGATCTTTCTGAGTGGCTTTATTTAGAGCTCTATAATCCACACACACTCTCCATTTCCCATTTTTCTTAGGTACAATCACTAATGGAGAAACCCATTCACTATCAGATATAGGATATATAAATCCCGCATTCAGCAATTTTTGAAGTTCTTCTTGCACAAATTCCCTTAAATTGGGATTCATTCGTCACTGGGGTTGACAGACTAGGTGAGACCCCTCTTTGATATAAATACGATGAGTACATAATTCAGGAGAGATTCCCTTCATATCTGTGTAGTCCCATGCGAATGCTTCCTTATTCTCACAAAGTAACTTTATTAATTGTTGTGTTTCAGCATCTGTTATGTTAGGGTTTATATTTAATGTTTTGCCAGGCTCGATTTCTACTGTTATACCCTTGGAGGAGATATCAGCTGATGTTTGAGATGAATTTTCAGTTTTAAGGTTTTGCTGGGATTCAGGTTCCAAGATTTTAGTCAAGTGATCATGTGTTTCAGAGTTAAACGAAGAAGGTTCAGAAATAAAATTACTAATTAGTTCATCCTCGGTAGTATTTTTAAAAGTTAAGGCTTGCCCAACAGTCAAGATGGGTTGGGTCTCATCATCCTCATAATCTAACCATACAGAGTTATCATTGTTAACCATAGGTGTAGCATGAGGGTAAAGAGTAAGCTACTTGGTTCCACATCTGTTAGAAATTGTCATTGAACCTGATCTACAACTGATGAAGGCATCTGTTGTAGCCAGCCAAGGTCTCCCTAAAATCAATGGATGTCCCCCCAACTTTGTTTTAGTCTGTAATACAACAAAATCAGCTGGGTAGTTCCAAGATTCGACTGAAATTATCAGGTCTTCAATAACTCCTTCTAGTTTGATTGTGGAATGGTCAGCTAGTTCTAGAATGGTTGGGGTTTCCCTAATTACACTCTTTAGCTGTAATAACTATGCAGTTTCAAGTGTCATAATATTTATAGCAGCACCTAGATCTACTAGAACTCTAGAAACAAAAGTTTTTCTAACGTGTACTATAACTGTAGGATGACCAAGGTCACCATATTTCATAGGAGGGGTTTTTCCTGACATTAAAGCAGCTAGATCACCCATCACATGAACTGTGAGGGGATCTTTAGCATTTCTTCCAGGTTTCTTAATGCAGATATCTCTAACAGTTCTAGCATAAATTGGTACATCTCTAAGTGCTTGTACAAGTGGAATTTTAACATACAAATTCTGCAATTCTCCTAAGAGGTTAAAAGCAGGTGGCTCAAGTGTCTTGGTAAGAGCCAGACGTTCAGCTCTGCTATTTCAACATTTTTACTAGAGGATGACTGAACTGTTCCAGCATTGTTATTAGATGACTTTTCTTTTCTTGTTTCCTCTTTATCAGAGTCAGAAGAAGTAATGTCATCAATAATGGGTTCAACTATTCTCCCAGAGTGCAAATGAATATCATTACATTGCATAGGGAAAACAGGCTGGTTTTGAATATCAATGACCTACAGAGCTTTATTATTATTAGGGTTGGGGTTCAGTTGCACAGGCAACTGGGGTCTCATTGTCTGGTTATTCGGTGGAGCATTTGATGGTAGGGAGAGAGATTGCTGATACTAGGGAAATTGGTTTGGAAATGGGATTTACTGAGCTATCTAGTTTGGGTTCCATTGATTAAAATAAGATTGCTATAGAGCCCAGGGATTCCATATTGTAGGATCGACAAAGGGAGGGTTTGGTTGCTGCATGGGTGGGAAGTTCATTTGGTTGAAGGGTGGGTATTGCATTTGATTCAAGGGCGGGTAATTTTCTTGAAAAGGAGGATGATTATTCCAACGATTAAATGGCATATTAGAATTCATACCTTATCCTCGTGGTTGCCATTGCCTCCTCTGTGTCAGAAAGTAAACTGCTTCAACTTCTTCTTCAGTTGGTTGCAATGCTGCTTTTATTCCTAGTAAAGAAGGGCATTGTTGAGTCTCATGGTCCTTCTCGCAAATAGTGCAAATTGGTACCTTGTCGAGTGGGCATTCCCTTAGTGGGTGTTTTTCTCTGCATTTAGAGCAGAAAATAGCCAAAGCAGCTTCTGCCTCTGCCTGCTTCTTTTTAACCTGCAAGGTATCAATTTGTGAAGGAAAAGAGCTTAACATTTTAGTTTTAAATTCTTCAAGTAAGTTACCTATTTCAGCCCGTGTTCCTCCTCCACTAGCTGATTTCTGTACTCTTGAGTATGTACTATCTCTGCTTTTTGGTCTCTTTGCTGCTCCTCTTGAAAATCTCTTACAGAGGTTGACAATCTTGTCATACGATTCCTTAGATATATCCCCTTTTCCAAGCATATTCAACATATCTAAGAAGTCATCTCACACCCCTTTTAACAATATTGGCTTGTGAATATCCTTACTCATATTCGGATGATTAGATCGCTGCAAATTATACTATAATCTTTCCATGAAATCCTCCAGGTTTCCGTCCTCCTTTTGAACCATCTTAAATAACTCCTCCTTCCTTTCTCTTGTTTGGCAATAGTCCTGGTATTTGGCCAAGAATTTTTCTTTCATTTGATCCCATGTTGTGATCACATGTCTTCCCAGGCTCATGAACCACCTTAATGAATTTCCTTTTAATGTTTCTAGAAATAACTTTAACTTTTGAGAATTAGTAACATAATAATAACTCCTACATAATATATCAAACTCGAATAGAAATTCATCAGGGTCTTCAGATGATAAACCATGGAAATTAGGTAGGGCTGAAAGTGGGATGTTCTTCATAGGAGTTGCCCCTCTAGGAAGATCTCCAATAGGGAATTCCAAGGTGGAAAGGGAATTTTCTCTTCCTCCTTCTCTTCATCCCCCACCAACGGGTCCTTCATTGTTTCCGTCCATTGATTGTTCCCCTGTCTCACTTGCTCTGTCTTCGGCGCTTTCTATAGGGCTTTCAATGTCCCGAACTGGTTCCTCAACTTCAATATCTTCTATTGGTTCTTCAACTTCAATATCTTCTATCAGTTCTTCAATATCTTCCACTGACTCCTCGATTTTTTCTACTATCTCTTTAGCCCTTTCTGGTCCCAGTACTCCCTCCGTTTCGTAATCCGTCTCGAGAGGGTGCCAAGTCTGTGGCCTCCGAGAGCTTATCCTCTGAGATGTTTCAGCTTTTGAAATAATGTCATCAACGAAATTTTTCCTTCCTCCTCTGCCTTGGCCCTTCTCGCCTGTAGGGTTAGTTTTCCTGTGTCCTTTCATGCATCCTGTACATCTAAAAGAAAATCATTAATGCTCTTAAAATCTTCGGTCGACTTCCCCGACAATGGCGCCAAAATGTTGGTCACTTTAATTGCTTACTAATTAAACAGTCGAGTGTCACATAAATTGTCAACCCAGGAAAGTATGATTATTTCAAAGGCAACTACGTAATGTATGTACTCAATTTTAATAGCACTAAAAGTTGTAGTATAAATAAATCACACCCTGTTAAATCTTTACTCTGTGTTACAACAACTATACTCTATTGCAGATATCTAATAAGAAATGGATATTTAATCAGAAAGAACAAATTTGCAAAAGAAAACAATGGTTGTTCTGTAACAAAGGATCAGGACCCTATCCCCAGGGTAGGAACATTCAGCACCTTCCTCTGTTATCCAGTTCACCAATTCACTCTGTAAATCCTAATCACCGGTGAGGCACTCATGAAATAGCATCAATTGATTAAAAGAGAAACAGAGTTTCAGCAAAAGTAAAATATCATCCAGAAACAGTACTTGTTAACAAGGTATGAACAGAAATCACACTTAACACACAACAGAAAGAGAATGGGTGAATCTTGTGATGAAGGTGGGCCCTGTCCTTCTCACAAGATTCCCCAGGAAACGGAAACTAAGATGAGATACTCAGAAAAAAACTCTATTCATTCATCAATATACCATATTACAAAAAAGATTTAGTCTCGTTCCTTCAACTACAATCCTTGTGTTACAGCTTGTTCATTCCTCTTCTAATGTAGATGTCTCCTCTTTATAGAGGAGACATCTATTACAAAAGATTTTCATTATAGATTCTAGTTCAACCCTTTATACAAAAATAGGGAAATCAGTTTCCCGTCAACAGAATGTTGTTACAGTAATTTAGATTATGAATATTACAACCAATGTAACAGCGTCCTCAGTGATTGATCAGGTTCCTTTGTTGTTGTCAAATCTGGTACACAAATCTCAACTGTCTCCTTGCGATTTGCATGTTGTTCTTGCTATTTCAGCTTCAAGATTCACGTGATGTTCCTGCTGTTTCAGCAACTGCAAAAGATAGTCCTGCCAGCTTTAGGCAGTTTCAACAATGTGTTCTGCACATCATTCTTTAATTGTTCAGCAACTCAGTCAACTTCAAAGATCAATTATAAAGATAGCATGATTATGTGTTAAATAATTAAACATATAGCAATGAGAAGAGTCACTGTATACCTTTAGAATGATTGAGTCAAAAGACTAACAAGGACTTTCAAATATGGGTTGAAAAGGGTAATATTATGACAAAATATAAGGTCAAAGAGAGAAAATATGGGGTCCCAACACCTCTTAGCAAGAAAAGTGTTCTAAATAACCCCAGTCCTTCTCTCGCGGAACTCAAACTTTCCTCTAGACAAATCGTTTGTCAAGATTTCTACATATTGTTCCTCTATAGGAATGTACTGTAACATAATAGTCCTACTCTACACACAATATCTCAGGTGATGGTACATGATATCTATATGATTGGACCTATCATGAAACATTATATTTTTAGAGAGTTTTATACAAATATGTTTTTCACAGTGGATCATTGTAATCTCCATCTCCCTAACTAAAGAGAGCAACCAACATATTCCTCAACCAAATAGCCTTGTATGTTTCTTGACTAGTAGAAAATACTCGGCCTTTGTTGACCTCAGTGCTATAGATATTTGTTTCCTTCTATACCAAGAAAATGTTGTTGACCCAACACTGAAGACTACTCCCAATGTTCTCTTCCTATTTGAGGGACTCCTTGCCCAATCTGTGTCTCTGAAGCCTTGGCGATTCACTCCATTAATTTTCTTATACCATAAACCAAATTTTGTTGTACCTCAGAGGTATCTGAAAACATGTTGTGTTGCTTTCCATTCAATCTCGGTAGGCTCCACCATGAACTAACTAATCTATTTCACGGCAAAACAAATGTCAGGCCTTGTGTCATCCAAGTACATTAAAGAACCAAACAACTATCTGTAGATAGTTCCATCTACCACCTCACCTATAAAACAATTGTCTTTCCTTCAGTTAGTACCAAGAGGAGTATCCCTAGGTTTACAATCCTACATGTGGTCTTTGAAGGATTTCATAGGTTCCTATTAAAAAAATATCTCTCCATCTCCTTGTCACACCTCCAAGACAAGGAAGTAGTTCATCAAACCCATATCCTTCATCTCGAACTCTCTTGCAAGGTCCTCCATGCAATATTAGATCAACCTACCATCTCCTCTCAGTATCAAATCATCCAAATAGAGAATTAAGATGAGTAAACTACCATCTACAATATTGTCATAGAGAGTAGGATCTACTTGTTGAGCCCCATAAATGGGTAATTATATGGGCTCATTTTGCCTCTTAACTCCACTAAATCCACCATTATCATTAGTTTATTGCATGTTTTCAATTATATTTATGCCAATAGAGTGAATTGGGTTAGTCATTTTGCCATGAAGTCTAATGTGTGCCTTATGCAGTTTTTTGGTCAATTTTGGGACAAAGTCAAAGAATTAACGAGAATTTGGCAGCCAATATTCGAGGAAAAAAAGGGAGAGGATTTGTAGGAGGGTGCCCCCACATTTATGACTCCCTACCTCAAATCCTCCTTCAGAAAACTTAGAGCACAAGCAACCACATCGATGCATCAAAGGGGTAGCCGATCAAGTGAAGAAGAACTGTTGTCTATCTCTAGTCTTGGGAGCCAAGCCTCCTTGATTTTAGGAGAGATTTTGGAGGCTCCAGTTGTATAAATAGGAGGGCTTAGGTTCTCAGTAGTTTAGTTGGATGTTAGTCAGAATTCTCACACTTTTGTTGCAGTTCTTGCTTAGATCATTTTCGAGCTTACTCTTGTGAACAATTTATGTAATGTGACTTTTATTTTGATAATGGCGATGAAACATTTTCTGAGCCAGCACTAATCTATTTCAGAGGGCTGAAGCTCTTGGATTAGGGCCCAACCCAAGCTGCCCAGTACCTCTTTCTTTGTACTTATATGCTTTTGCATCAGTCCATGAATTGATTTCTGTTATATATATTCATTTTTCTTCAGTAGAATATGTTTCTTTTGGTGGTTTACATAGTTGTTTCCATTTTAGTTGCTGAAGTAGGTTAAATAGTGGTAAGAGAAAGCTACAAAAAGGCCATCAATAGAGCTTTACCTCCTTCCTCCTTTGGGGACCATGAATTGAGGTCAAGATCTGCTTGCTACCATAAAAACAAAGTTTTGCTTTCCCCATGCAATTTCTATTGTTATAGTTTGATTCAGAGGTTAATGTTTTGCTTCAGATCCATTTTTCCATACTCATTTCTATGTCTGCAATAAATCTCTTTCTATGCTTTCCTGTTCATATAGCACTATTCAACATTTTATTCTTCTAGGTCAGAATTTAGGTTAACATAAGAGATAGTTCTGTTCGTTTAGTACAACTAGTTCTTTTCTTGCTCAATTTCAGTATTTTGACTTGCAGTTTTCTTACAACACACCTCTGCTCACAATACATCAATAAAGTAGCCATCATTATCTTTTCTCTCATAGGTTTCACAAGTCATTCACAGCCCTTCATGAATCTGCCCTAATTTCTGCATTTTTCTCATAAGCTTTCCTCTTGTCTCTTAAACAAATCCAAGCATCATTTCCTTTCCTACTCATCCTTGATGAGCTTTAGACACCTTGAAAAATTCATCTAACCTTTAGCTACCATTTCCCACCATTTTTCCACCTTTAAAATATCTAAAAACAACTCTCAGCATCCTCCTGTAAATCCTCCTATAGATCCCCTACAACCTCCTATAGAATTTCCTGAAAGTGACTTTTTGAAGTCTGATTGCAGAGGAAGTCTCCAGAAGGTTACCATAGGCTTATTAGGACTCCCCCACACCTTCCTAAACCTTTTCAAACTTCAAGGTCACCTTCCATTGCCAACAAATCTCTTCCATAACCACAAACAGATAAATTACAAGCATAACAATTTCACATAAAACACTCAAAAACCCAAAAAGATGTTTTTTTCTCATTTCCTTCCAAAAGTAGCTTGAATAGATGTAATTCACTTTCTCAATAGTCAATGCACCCATTTCATCAGTTTTCATCTCTTTTTCTACAAAAGTAGGTGTTAGCTACCTATACCAATAGGTTTCATTTTTCATGATTGGCAGGGGAAGTGCCAATATGATCTACTTTGGTGATACAAAGATCTCATATTCTTGTGGAAGAAATATACTTACATTTGGTTGATGTTGCCCTACTTCTGAATGGGTGATCCAACAACCTAAGCTGGGTCATGCCATGTTTCAATTTTCGTTGTAGATTAGAGAAAGAAATCTGTCCAAATAGTTCAATCTTGGCAGGTAAAGTAGATAGGTAGAGAATGAAGGTTC
>APFE031395889.1:0-18289 GCA_000404065.3 Pinus taeda | reverse complement strand
TTAAGTTAAGTCATTCTGATCTCGTAATCAAGCCTTCATTTCATCCTCCTATTAGTAACTTATAGTCTACTCAAGTGAATGAAATGAAGTTTGGGGGGCATGTGCCCTTGCAGTCATTATGCTAGGGGCATGAAAACTTATCTAAAGCACAATTTTCTTTGTTTCAAGCTTGTGTAAAAATGAAACCACCCTCAAGCACAAATTTTCTTTGTTTCAAGCTTGGGTAAAAATGAAACTAATCTTGAGTCCATTTCGGTTATTATTTTCAAGACTTGTTAAAATCATGAAAATCCCAAGCTTCTATTGCTATATTTTCATGCTCATAAAACACATATGAAAATGTCGAGTTATTTATGTCTTTTCCTGCTCGTTACTTAAAATTGAAATTCGGTAAGATGAGTATATTTTTAACACTTTTTCGAACTTTTTAAAAATAAAAATAAAAAAGCGAAACCATATAGTCCTCTTTTAAGCCGTTTTTAGACTCTTAAACATAAAAAGATTGTCGAGTACTTGTTTGGTCGAGCTCGTAGAAGTAAATGAATAACTGTCCACTCAGTATAAGTTTACCCCTTTTATAGACTGAGTTAGGATTGTTTACCAAAAAGGCATATGTTGATCAAACATGGTTAATAGAGTTCTCTCTTGTATTATTTTATCCTTTTTCAAACCTGAGAGACTAAATGCATGAAAAAGAACATGATGGAGTTTTCTTCTGTTTTTTCTTTTGACCCCATAAAACTAAAAAACACCAAGCCTTACTTTCTTCGAGCTCGTTAAAATTTTATGATAAAAGAATTGAATGAGTTTCCTTTTTGTGTCTTTCTCAAAATCTTAAAATAAAATAACATCGAGTTACCCCTTTAGTGGACTCTTACAATTAAACATTACAGGACTCGTTAAGCATGAAGAGACTGAACCACTCCTTCTTAGGGTTCGTAAAAAATACGAGGATGGACTCATCTGAAGGATAATCTTACAGGATAAGCATATGTTATCCTCCTAAAGCTTGTAAAAAAATAAAGAGTTACTTTCTAGTAATGGTGGGGCAAAATTGAGAAGAAAATTCGTTCTTTTATTTTAGGTAGTATGTCGCTCTTGAACATGACACTCTCACACATATTTGTTTGGGTTGGGGAATCTATTTTTCTCATAGTTAATTGAACCTTATTGAAATTATTCAGTTGGTTTTGGGTATTATCGTTTATTCAAATGTTTCCAAGTCATTCTGTCATGTTTTCATGTGTTCAATAGAAGTTCAACCTCAGTTCATGTTCCTTTTCAAATTTTAGACTTCAATCGCATCGGCCATCCCTAAGTCAGTCCTTGCAAACTATTTTCATAAACTTGACATTTTGTTTCATGTCGTAGGCTTTCCTACGACAGGTCACTTCCTATTTACTTCAACTCATTATCTAGGAATTTGATCTAGAAACCTTCAGTAGCTTGAGGCCTGCATGGGTTAGTGGCAGGTCTCTTGCCGTCGATGACAGGTTCTCATCATTAGCCTTTAATCGAAAGATTCTATGAGTGTTCAACTTCATATCATATTTTCACACTCTATAGATTGTACAAGGAAT
This sequence comes from Pinus taeda, assembly GCA_000404065.3. Lineage (NCBI taxonomy): Eukaryota > Viridiplantae > Streptophyta > Pinopsida > Pinales > Pinaceae > Pinus > Pinus taeda. The sequence continues at coordinate 16,709 of APFE031395889.1, read as the reverse complement.
ACCCTGAGATCCATTGTCAATATTGGTGGTTGCTCTTGCACTTTTTAACGTTTCACAACATTGACTTGTAATCAAGTGGTTTCTTCCATGTTTGACTTCAAGACATTTACTCGCATGGCAAGATTCTTACTATGGATCAAGAGATAGAGATCAAGACCCTAGATCTAGTTTCATCCATTCAGGTTGCAAGGAGTTTTGTATTCATGATTATACAGAGAGCTTTATGTTTGATGGTTGTGTCCATCCTATATCTACTTTGTCAGAATGTATTTCCATATTGCGCTTTAAGACTTTTATGTTTTGAGTATGGGAATGCCTACCTCAATGATGAATATTATATTGCATTGTAATCCTTGATTGATTGTTGAAGGTTTCCAACCATGATCTCTAATCCAATCCTTGATATGATAAAGAAATTTCAGTAGATTAGGTTGTATGTCTTTGGAATAGGGAAGGAAGTAAACTTTTCAAAGCTATAGAAAACTATAGAATCTTGAGTTAGGGAGAGAAATCCAATTATTTTAGTTTTTCCCTAGGAAGCTCTTCTTATATATGAATTAAGCACGAGATCATGCCTGATCTGGTGAAGTGATCATACCCACTTCATTGGCTATGATAGAGAAATTTACTTGTATTACAATGGTACCGAAAGGTACTTGGGGTCACTTGAAAGTAAACCTCCAATTGATCATGTGGAGGAGCCTTCAAGGGGATTGGGCTTGTTACTTTGTCCTTGCTTGTACGTCCGATCCACGACTGTCCCCCCAGGTAGAATTTTTCTATTTGGTAAACTTAGTGACCATAATCCTAGGGCTATACCTAAGGTGATGGCAGAGGGAAGGTCCTACTGTACTTGGAACAAACATTAGCTAGAATCACTTGGACCTTTTGGAGGGTAATCTTCGCCCAAGATGGCATAAGTGAAGTTACTTTCCCCAGACTATTTCATTAAGTAAGTTGTTAACATAACTAGTTCCAACTGCTCATATCTATAATATTTTCACTTTGATCTCTGTGATTTTGGATTTCATCACCAACTAGTAAGTATTGATTTCTGTGAGAGGTGAGTTTGTATGGTTTGAATTCCCAGATTTTTTTAGCATGTGTTACCTTGTTTGTTTTTACTTTTTACAAGACCTTGGTGTGGATTGTGAATATTATTTAATTTTTATAATAAAAAATTAATTTTATTGAATCTAATGAAAACAATTCTAGAAGTTACTGATAGAGACATCCTTTTTAATGGGAACCATAATCCTCTCCCTAGTCTTGGAAATGTCGGTCCTCCTTATATGGATACATTGTCACTTCCCGGATTCATGTTAGGTTTACTTGTATGGATGTTCTCAACTTATTTAATTTAAAATACTCCAACTTTACTAACTCAACCATGTTTTTCACCCCAACTGATTCTCCATCTCAACATCACCAACCAATTGTTGACCCTTTTCCTTCTTCATTTGACATGTCATCCTCCCTTTGTTCTTCTTCACTTGGTAAAAGCCTTGTTTCTAGTAACCAAGTGACTAAGAAGAAGAAGAAAGGGAACTTCTACAATGCATCATAAGCCCAAGTACACTTGCAATCTTTGTAAGGGTGACCACTTCCTTATCAATTGTCTTGGTATTCCTAAGGTTTTGGAAGTACGATCAAATAATTCTCATCAACTTACTGTTGATCCATCAACCCATGATTCTCATATTCTAGGGCAAAATATTAAAGTTAGGATTCCTTGTAGGTTACACAAAGGGACTCATCATAGTCACCTTTTCCCTCACATGGATGAAGCCTCATATTGTTGGAAAAACTTATTGTTTCACAACAACAACTTCCAACTAATTACTCTAAACTTTCTTCCCATCTACCAGAAATTTATGAAGTGATTGACCTAAATCCAAGTACAGTAAACCCCACTCTTCCATTGGAGGGTGAAACATGTATCACCGAGGTTGATGGACTATTTGTTGATCAAGTCATTGAATCAATTCCATCTTCGATCAATCCCAGTCTCCCTTTAGACAGTGAACTTCATATTGCTCAAGTTCTTCATGTTACCTCAAATTCTTCTACACATAGTGGCATTTCATCTATTTCTTTTGAACCCCATCCAAGTAATGAGGCTATTTATTTTGATTGGATTAGATTGACAGAACCTTGTCTTCCTTCTTCCACCCCTTTTCAAATCAGTGTGAAGGCTTATGGTAAGAATGTGTGTTGCACAAATGTAGATGAAAGTGCCTCTATTAGTATTTTATCCTCAACCACTTGGAAAGATTTGGGCTCCCCTCAACTTGTGCCTATAACTAAAAATCTGTTATCTTTTAATAGAACCGTTAGTGAACCTTTAGGGATCCTTCCTAAGTTACCTATTACCTTGGAAGGTAAAACTGTCTGTATTGATCTTATGGTAGTCCAAGGTCCCTTATATTTCAATTTTCTCCTTAGGTGAGACTATGTCTATGCCATGAAATTTGTTGTATTGAAACTCTTTTGTGTGATGTCCTTCCCTCACAATGGAAACATTGTTATGGTTGATCAACTTTCATACGTTGATCTTGCTTCAACTACTAGTCATCCAACACCCCTGAATTTTCCTTATATGGAAGTGGTACTTACCCTGCCACAGGTTAATTATGTGGCAACCTATCCCATGTTTTTAGTTATTGATGTAAGAGAGCCTCTCACTGTTTGCTCGACTTCTTTTGACTTAGATCTGGTAACTGACGTGGTAAAAACATCAATGATGGAATTTGAATACGATTTTCTTATCCCTATTGATCCCCTTAACATGTGTTCCTTCCAAAAGTTGTTCTTCCATCTGATGAAGATCTCTTGGAATCCATGATTGAGGTGTGTCCCTTGGCATGTGCTCCTTCCATTTGGAAGTCATGATCAAGGATCACGAGGATGGTTCTTTTACCATGTCAACCTCTTTAAAAAATGAAACAATTCTTTTTTAGGATAGTTCTTTTATTGTGTCAACCTCATTAAAAAATGAAACAGGTTATTACGAGCATAGTTATTTTTGTTTCAAGCTCGTATAAACATGAAACAACTGATGAGGATGGTTCTTTTCCTACGTCAACCTCATTAAAAAATGAAACAATTCTTTATGAGGATGGTTCTTTTCCTATGTCAACCTCGTCAAAAAATGAAATAGGTCTCATGAGGATGGTTCTTTTACTGTGTCAACCTCATTAAAAATTGAAACAACTTATTTTGAGGATAGTTCTATAATGCATCGTAAGCCCAAATACCCTTACAAGCTTTGTAAGGGTGACCACTTCCTTATCAATTGTCATGGTATTCCTAGGGTTTTCGAAGTATGGTCAAATAATTCTCATCAACTTACTATTGATCCATCAACCCTTGATTCTTAGATTCTGGGGAAAAATATTAAAGTTAGGTTTCCGTGTAGATTATGCAAAGGCACTCATCATAGTCACCTTTTCCCTCACATGGATGAAGCCTTAGAATTGTTGGAAAAACTTATTGTTTCACAACAACAACTTCCAACTAATTATTTTAAAATTTCTCCCCATCTACCATCAATTGATGAAGTGATCAATCTAAATCCAAGTACAATCAATTCCACTCTTCCATTAGGGATGAAACATGTGTCACTCATGTTGATGGACTATTTGTTGATCAAGTGAACGAATCAATTCCATCTTCAGTCAATCCCACTCTCCATTTAGAGAGTGAACTTCATACCGCTCATCTTCTTCGTGTTACCTTAGATTCTTCTACACAGGGGGGCATTTCATTTGTTTCTATTGAACCCCATCCAAGTAATGAGGTTATTTATTTTGATTGGAATAGACTGACATAACCTCGTCTTCCTTATTCCACCCCTTTCCAAATCATTGTGAAGGCTTATGGTAAGAATGTTCATCACACCAATGTAGATGAAGGTGCTTTTGTAAGTATTTTATCCTTGACTGCTTGGCAAGCTTTGGGTTCTCCTCAGCTTGTGCTTGTTTCACAGAATCTGTTAGCTTTTAATGGAACTGTTAGTCAACCTTTAGGGATCCTTCCTAAGTTACCTATTACCTTGGAAGGTAAAATTGTCTGTATTGATATTATGGTAGTCCAAGGTCCCTTAGATTGCAATTTTATCCTTGGGAGAGACTATGTCTATGCCATGAAAGCTATCGTATCGACACTCTTTCGTGTGATGTCCTTCCCTCATAATGGAAACATTGTGATGGTTGATCATCTTTCATACGTTGATCTTGTTTCGACTACCAATCATCCAACACCCCTGAATGTTACTTATATGGAAGTGGTACCTATCCCGCCAGGGGTTAATTATGTGGAAACCTATCCCATGTTTTTAGTTACTAATGCAAGCGAGCCTCTCATTGTTTTCTCAACTTCTTTTGACGTAGATTCAGTAACTAACGTGGTCAAAACTTCAATGGGAGCATATGAATATGATTTTCTTATCCCTATTGATCCCCTTAACATGTATTCATTCCAGAGAGTTTTTCTTCCATCTGATGAAGACCTTTTGGAGGCCATGATCAAGGGGTCTCCCTTGACATGTGTCTCTTCCATTTGGAAGCCATGAAACAAGGTACATGAGGATATTTCTTTTACTATGTCAACCAGGTTAAAAAATGAAACAAGTTCCATGAGGATAGCTCTTTCACTATGCCAACCTCGTTAAAAAATGAAATAGATCCTTGAGGACAGTTCTTTTTATGTGTCAACCTCGTTAAAAAATGAAACAACTCTTCATAGGATATTTATTTTCCTATGTCAACCTCATTAAAAAATGAAATAGGTCTCATGAGGATAATTCTTTTCTTGTGTCGACCTCATTAAAAAATGAAACAAGCATGTTGAGGATAGTTCTTTTACTGTGTCAACCTCATTAAAAAATGAACTAGGTCATTTGAGCATAGTTTTTTTCTTGTGTCAAGCGAGTTAAAAAATGAAACGAATCCTCCCCTATTATCGTTGAGTATTTAAATAGGTCTCATAAATGTTAAGTTGAGTCTTTCTGATCTCGTAAACAAGCCTTCATTTCATCCTCCTATTAGTGACTTGTAGTCTACTCAGGTGAATGAAATGAAGTTTGAATGAAACCACCCTCAAGTAAAATTTTTCTTTGTTTAAACTTGTGTAAAAATGAAACTGATCTCGAGTCCATTTCGGTTATCATTTTCAAGACTCATTAAACTCATGAAAATCCTGAGCTTCTTTTTTTATCTTTTCATGCTCGTAAAACACATATAAAAATAATGAGTTTTTTCTGTCTTTTCCTACTCATTAATTAAATTAAAATTCTGTAAGATGAGTATTTTTTTTTTCACTTTTTATAACTCATTAAAACTTACAAAAAAAGCGAAACCATAGAGTCCTCTTTTAATCCCTTTATAGACACTTTAAAAATGAAAAGATTGTCAAGTACTTGTTTGGTCGAACTCGTAAAAGTAAATGAACAACTGTCCACTCAATATAAGTTTACCCCTTTTATGGACTAAGTTAGGACTATTTACCCAAAAAGTATACATTGATCAAACATGGTCAATAGAGTTCTCTCTTTTATTATTTTATCCTTTTTCAGACCTAAGAGACTAAACGTACGAAAAAGAACATGATGGAGTTTTCTTATTTTTTCTTTTGACTCCCTAAAGCTGAAAAACACCGAGCTTACTTTCTCCGAGCTCATTAAAAATTTACATTAAAAGAACTGAATGAGTTTCCTTTCTGTGTCTATTTCAAACTCTTAAAATAAAATAACATCGATTTACCCCTTTACTGGACATGTAAAAATTAAATATTACTTGACTCTTTAAGCTTGACGAGAATAAATCACTCCTTAGGGTTCGTTAAAAATACTAGGATGGACTCATCTGAATGATAAGCTTACATGATAAGCATATGTTATCCTCCTCAAGGTTGTAAAAAATTAAAGAGGTACTTTCTAGTAATGGTGAGGGGAAATTGAGAAAAAAAGTTCGTTTCTTGTATTTCAGGCAATATTTCACTCTTGAACATGACACTCTGTCACATATATATTCAGGTTGGGGAATCCATTTTTCTCATGGTTAATCGAACCTTATTGAAAGTCTTCAGTTGGTTTTGGGTATTATCGTTGATTCAAATTCTGCCAAGTCATTTTGTCGTGTAGTTATGTGTTCAAGAGAAGTTCAACCTCAGTTCATGTTCCTTTGCAAATTTTAGCCTTCAGTCACGTTGGCTATCCCTGAGTTGGTCCTTGCAAACTATTTTCATAAAATTGACATTGTGTTTCGTGTCATACGCTTTCTTGTGATAGGTTGCTTCCTATCCACTTCAACTCATTATCGAGGAATTTGATCTAGAAACCTTGAGTACCTTGAGGCATGCATTCCTTAATGATAGGTTTCTCACCTTCGATGACAAGTTCTCATGATTAGCCTTCGATCGAATGATTCTATGATTGTTCGACTTCAGATAATATTTTCACAATCTATATATTGTACAAGGAATACCTTGAGATCCATTGTCATTATTGGTGGTTGCTCTCGCACTTGTTAATGGTTCATATCATTGACCAATAATCAAGTGGTTTTTGCCATGTTCAACTTCAAGACATTTACTCACATGGCTAGATTCATACAATGGATTGAGAGATGGAGATCAATACCCCGGATTTAGTTTCATCTATTCAGGTTGTGAGGAGTTTTCTATTCATGATTGTACAAAGAGTTTTATGTTTGATGGTTGCGTCCATCCTATAACCACTTTGACATAATGTATTTCCATATTGTGCTTTAATAATTTTATGTTCTAAGTATGGGAATTCCTACCTCAGTGATGATTATTATATTTCATTGTAATCCTTGATTGATTATTGCAGGTTTCCAATCATGATCTCTGATCCAATCCTTGATATGATAAAGTAATTTCAGTAGATTAGTTTGTAGGTCTTTGGAATAGGGAAGGAAGTAAACTTTCCAAATCTACAGACAACTATAGAATCTTGAGTTAGGGAGAGAAGTCCAATTATTTATGTTTTTCTCTAGGAATCTCTTCTTATACATGAGTTAAGCATGAGATCATGTTGGATCTGGTGAAGTGATCGTACCCACTTCATTGGATATGATAGAGAAATTTTCACATATTACAATGGTACTGAAAGGTACTTGGTGTCACTTGAAATTAAACCTCCAATTGATCATGTGGAGGAGCTTTCAAGGGATTGATCTTTTACTCTGCCCTTGCATGTACATCCGATCTATGACTGTCCCCATAGGTAAAATCTTTGTATTTGTTAAACTTATTGACCATAATCCTAGGGATCTACCTAAGGTGACGACAGAGGGAAGGTCATGTTGTACCTGGAACAAACGTTCACTAGACTCACTTGGACTTTTTGGAGGGTAATCTTTGCTCGAGATGGCATAAGCGAACTTGCTTACCCCATACTGTTTCAATAAGCAAGTTGTCAATGTAATTAGTTCCAACCACTCATATTTATAATATTTTCACTTTGATCTCTGTTATGTTGGATTTCATCACCAACTAGTAAGTATTGATTTTTGTGAAAGGTGAGTTTGTATGGTTTGAATTCCTAGATTTTTTAGCATGTGTTACCTTGTTTATCTTTACTTTTTTACAAGATATTAGGTGTGTATTGTGAATATTATTTATTTTTTATAATAAAAACTTATTTGGATTGAATCTAATGACAACAATGCTAGAAGTTAATGATAGATACATCCCTTTTAACGGGAACCATAATCCTCTCCATGATTTTGTAAATGTCGGTCCTCCTTATATGGATACATTGTCACTTCCTGGATTCATGATATGTTTACCTGTATGGCTATTCTTAACTTCTTTAATTTCAAATACTCCAATTGTACTAGCTCAACCAAGTTTTTCACCTCAACCGAGTTCTCCATCTCAACATCACCAACCTGCTATTAACCCTTTACCTTCTTCATCCAACATGTCATCCTCCCTTTCTTCTTCTTCGCTTGGTAAAAGCCTTGATGATAGTAACCAAGTGACTAAGAAGAATAAGAAATGGAAGAAGAAGAAGAAGAATCAAGATAAGAAAGAATTAAACCAACCAACCATGGTCATAAGTATGGTTAATGTTGAGGAAAATTCTATAATGCACCGTAAACCCAAATACCCTTGCAAGATTTGTAAGGGTGACCACTTTTTTATATTTTATCCTGGTATTCCTAAGGTTTTGGAAGTATGGTCAAATAATTCTCATCAAATTATTGTTGATCCATCAACCCGTTATTATTAGATTCTAGGGAAAATGATTAAAGTTAGGTTTCCTTGTAGGTTATGCAAAGGGACTCATCATAGTCACCTTTTCCCTCACATGGATGAAGCCTCAGAATTGTTGGAAAAACTTACCATTTCCAAGAAACATCTTCCAACTAATTACTGTAAAATTTCTCCCCATATATTGTTAGTTGATGAAGTTATTGATCTAAATGCAAGTACAGACAATCCCACTCTTCCATTGGAGGGTGAAACATGTATCACCCAGATTGATGGACTATTTATTGATCAAGTTGTCGAATCGATTCCATCTTCAGTCATTCCCACTCTCCCTTTAGAGAGTGAACTTCATACTGCCCAGGTTCTTCATGTTACCTCATATTATTCTACACATGGTGGCATTTCATCTGTTGCTTTTGAACCCCATCCAAGTAATGAGGCTATTTCTTTTCATTGGAATAGACTAATAGAACCTTGTCTTCCTTCTTCCACCCCTTTCAAAATCATTGTGAAGGATTATGGTAAGAATGTGCATCGCAAAAATGTAGATGAGGGTGCCTCTGTTAGTATTTTATCCTCAACCACTTGGCAAGCTTTGGGCTCCCCTCAGCTTGTGCCTGTTACTCAGAATCTATTAGCTTTTAACGAAACCATTAGTGAACCTTTAGGGATCCTTCCTAAGTTACCTATTACCTTGGAAGGTAAAATTGTTTGTATTGATCTTATGGTAGTCCAAGGTCCCTTCGATTTAAATTTTCTCCTTGGGCGAGACTATGTATATGCCATGAAATTTGTTGTATCGACACTTTTTCGCATGATTTCCTCCCCTCACAATGGAAAAATTGTTACGGTTGATCAACTTTCATACATTGATCTTGTTTCCACTACCAGTCATCCGAAACCCCTAAAACTTCCTTATATGGAAGTGGTACCTACCCTACCACATGTTAATTATGTGGCAACCTATCCCATGTTTTCAGTTACTGATGCAAGAAAGCCTCCCACTATTTGCTCAAATTATTTTTACTTAGATCCAGTAATTGACGTGGTCAAAACATTAATGGGGGAATTGAATATGATTTTCTTAACCCTATTGATGCCCTTGACATGTGTTCATTCCAGAGAATTGTTCTTCCTTCTGATGAAGTTCTATTGGAAGCCATGATTGAGGTGGGTCCCTTCACATGTGTTCCTTCCAAATGGAATCCATGATCAAGGATCATGAGGATGGTTATTTTACTGAGTCAACCTCGTTAAAAATTGAAAAAACACTTTCTGAGAATAGTTCTTTTACTTTGTCGACCTTGTTAAAAAACGAAATAGGTTCTTATGAGCATAGTTATTTTTGTTTCAGGCTTGCATAAACATTAAACAACTAACGAGGATGGTTCTTTTCTTATTTCAACCTTGTTAAAAAATGAAAGAGGTCCATAAGGATGGTTCTTTTATTGTGTCAACCTCATTAAAAAGTGAAACAACTCTTTATGAGGATGGTTCTTTTCCTATGTGAACCCCGTCAAAAAATAAAATAGGTCTCATGAGGATGGTTTTTTACTGTGTCAACCTCGTTGAAAAGTGAAACAAATTCTTTTGAGGAGTGTCCTTTTACTATGTCAACCTCGTTAAAAAATGAAATAGGTCTCATGAGGATGGTTCTTTTACTATGTCAACCTCATTAAAAAATGAGACAACTTCTTTTGAGGATAGTTCTTTTACTGTGTCAACCTCATTAAAAAATGAAACAACTTCTTATGAGGATAGTTCTTTTATTGTGTTAACCTCATTATAAAATGAAGCAGGTCACCTTGAGGATAGCTATTTTATTGTGTCAACCTCATTAAAAAATAAAATAGTATCCATGAGGATAATTCTTTTCCTATGTCAACCTCGTTAAAAAATGATTTAGGTCTCATGAGGATAGTTCTTTTCCTGTGTCGACCTCATTAAAAAATGAAAAAGATTGATGAGGATAGTTCTTTTACTGTGTCAACCTCGTTAAAAATGAAATAGGTCTTATGAGGATGGTTCTTTTCCTACGTTAACCTCATTAAAAAATGAAATAGGTCTCTTGTGGATAGTTCTTTCACTATGCCAACCTCATTTAAAAAATGAAACAGGTCATATGAGGATGGTTCTTTTATTGTGTCAACCTCGTTAAAAATTGAAACAAGTTCTTACGAGCATAGTTATTTTTGTTTCAAGCTCACGTAAACATGAAATAACTAACAAGGATAGTTATTTTACTATGACAACCTCATTAAAAAATAAAATAGGTCTCATGAGCATCGTTCTTTTCCTATGTCGAGCTCGTTAAAAAATGAAACAAATCCTCCCTTATTTGAGTTGTCTTTAACTAGATCTCATAAATGTTAGGTCGAGTCTTTCTGATCTCGTAAACAATCCTTCATTTCATCCACCTATTAGTAACTTGTAGTCTACTTAGGTGAATAAAATGATGATTGGAGAGAATGTGTCCTTGCAGTTATTATGTTGGGGGGATGAAAACTTATCTCAAGCACAATTTTCTCTGTTTCAAGATTTCGTAAAAATGAAACCACCCTCAAGCACAATTTTGCTTTGTTTCCAACTTGTGTAAAATGAAATGGATCTCAAGTCCATTTCGTTTATTATTTTCAGGACTCATTAAACTCATGAAAATCCAAAGCTTATTTTTCGATATTTTCATTCTCATAAAACACATATGGAAATGTCGATTTCTTTCTTTATTTTCCTACTCATTAATTAAATTGAAAGTCAGTAAGATGAGTATATTTTTATCACTTGTTCAAACTCATTAAAACTTACGAAAAATCAAACCATGGAGTTCTCTTTACGCCCTCTTCAAACACCTTAAAAAATGAAAACATTTCTGAGCACTTGTTTGTTTGAACTCGTAAAAGTGAATGAACAACCATCCACTCAGTATAAGTTTACCCCTTTTACGAATTGAGCCAAGACTATTTACGAAAAAGGTATACATTGATCAAACATGGTCAATAGATATCTCTCTTGTATTATTTTATTCTTTTTCAGGCCAGAGGGACTAAATTTATGAAAAAGAACATTGTGGAGTTTACTTACGTTTTTCGCGAGACTCCCTAAAATTGAAAAACATCGAGATTTACTTTCTTCGAGCTCGTTAAATTTTTGCAGTAAAAGAAATGAATGAGTTTCCTTTTTGTGCCTTTTTCAAACTCTTAAAAGAAAATGATATCGAGTTACCCCTTTACTGGATTCATAAAAAATAAATAGTACAATACTCATTAAGCATAACGAGACTGAACCACTCCTTCCTAGGGTTCGTTAAAAGTACTTTGATGGACTCATCCAAAGGATGAGATTACAGGACAAGAATATTGTATCCTCCTCAATCTTGTAAAAATTAAATAGGTACTTGCTAGTAATGGTGGCGTGAAATTGAGAAGAAAAGTTCATTTCTTGTATTTCAGGCAGTATGTCACTCTTGAACATGACACTTCGTCACATATCTATTCAGGTTGGGGAATCCATTTGTCTCACTGTTAATCAAACCTTATTGAAAGTATTCATTTGGTTTTGGGTATTATCATTGAGTCAAATGTTGCCAAGTCAGTTTTTCATGTCACTAGTATGTTCAAGGGAAGTCTAAACCTCAGTTCAAATTACCTTGCAATTTGTAGCCTTCAATCGTGTCGAACATCCTTGAGTTAGTCCTTGCAAACTATTTTCATAAACTTGACATTTTGTTTTGTGTCATAGGATTTCTTGTGACAATGCTCTATGTTTAAGCCTTTTCCATGGTTTGCCTCTTCATCTGGTCCTGAATATGAACCACACTTGTTGGTTCAAAACGCGTCAGCCAAAAAATTCTCTCATGTGATTTCTACCGAAAGACTTTGTTTAAGTCACTTCCTATCGACTTCAACTCATTATCTAGGAAGTTGACCTATAAACCTTCATTACCTTGAGGCCTGCATGCCTTAATGGCAAGATTCTTGCATTTGATGACAGGTTCTCATCATTGGCCTTCGATCGAACGATTCTATGAGTGTTTGACTTTAGTTCATATTTCCACACTCTATAGATTGTACTGGGAGTACTTTGAGATCCATTGGAATTATTGGTAGTTGCTCTCACACTTGTTAACGGTTCACATCATTGATCGATAATCAAGTGGTTTTTTCCCTGTTCGACTTCAAGACATTTAATCACACGGCTAGATTTGTACTATGGATTGAGAGATGGATATCAACACCCTAGATCTAGTTTCATCCATCCAAATTGTGAGGAGTTTTGTATTCATTATTATAGAAAGAGTTTGATTTTTTATGGTTGCATCCATCCTATATCTACTTTGACATAATGTATTTCCATATTGTGCTTTAAGAATTTTATGTTCTGAGTATGGGGATTCCTACCTTAGTGATGATTATTATATTGCATTGTAATCCTTGATTGATTGTTGCAAGTTTCCAACCATGATCTCTAATCCAATCCTTGATATGATAAAGTACTTGAGTCCTCAAACTTTTCTGACTTCGCACTTTAGGGGGAAATCTATTACACTTCATTTTGTCACCATGAAAAATAATCATCAAAATTGGATCTCTTGCCATCCATCCAAGTGTCATTAAACACTCACTTGTAATTCAACAACATATATACCTTGAATAAATTGGAACTTTTGGATCTCATGGTACAAAACCCTGCTTTTGAGCATCTATGCAGTTTCTCCCATTATAAACTGTGTAGAATTGTGCTCTATTTCTAAACAGAAACTATGTAGGTAAATCAATAAAAATAAAAAATAAAAGTGAGATCTAGAAGCATTGTTGGGCAAATCATTCCCAGCATAAAGCCTCAAACTCATGTTTATTTGAGCCTAACCTCATTTTTTATGGAACTAATTCCCATTCTTCAAGGATTCCTCATCCCTCTTTTAGTGGATCTCATCCTTGGACTAAGGATCTCAAACTACTTCCTTTTGGCCAATTAATCAAGCCATAGGTGGGGGAATTGAGGGAGGCTTCCGAGAGTAAGTTTATGCTGGAGGAAACAAGTCGGAGAGATTATCATTCTTGGAGAGGAATGAAATCAATCGGATGAGCTTCACAACATCAAGGCATAGTTTTTGTAGCTCCTTTATGTTTCTGAAATTAATACAAACAATCATTTATTCTAACTTCATTGTTTAATGGATTAAATTATCAATTTCATGGATGGTTTATGCTATTTATATTTGTCCATTGGAATGATGTTTGTTACTAGTGTCCTTGATCACTAGTTTTAATTATTGAATCATCTGTGCTTCATATCCCTTTGATCCTTTGTTGTTTCCATGTATGCAGGTCTAGATTCAAGCATGGAGGAGTTGCACTAAAGCACAAAGGAGGATCATCATCAAGCATGTCGTAATAAGGTATAAATTTACATTTCTCACCTTGTTAGCTTATGAATCAAGAAACGATAAATTTAGGGATGGAATTAGCTTGATTGTTTGTTTGTTACTAGTTTCCTTTTAGGATCTAGGGAGATTTCTCTTGTTAGCAAGCGGGATTTATCCACCTAACACCTTGAGAGAGTCACCAATAATTAATATAGAATAAATCCTTAGCTACTTGGCTCATGTTGATCCAATTATTCATCAAACTAAAGTTATAAAACCTATCTTTCTACCCATTCTTGTTGTTTTGGTGTTTCTTCAACATCATCAATATCTTTAATATTTGTATATTTAGGTGTGCCTTGGGTATTGCTTCTTTTCCTTTTGGAGTTGACTCCAACAACATGAAAATTTTCAACTTTGAACCTTTTCATTCTCGTCACTTCCTTCTTTAGGAGTATTATTATCCTTTTAATTGAGTTCCTTAACTTGGGATCAACCCTCAGAAGGACAACTGCTCTTCTATGAGTGTTGGGGAGTAGAGCTGACACATGTGACTAAAATTTACATGTTTTTGTGAGGTAAATTAATGTTGTGCAAAGCACTTGGGTCTTTGTGAAAGCCTAATAAGTATCATTAAAAGTCTTATTGTCTCCAACCCCCTTGGTTTGGTTCACTTGAAATGTAGTATCATATCTAGTGGAGTTAAGGGGAGAAGAGAAAATAGACTAAGGGTCAAATACTTTAACCTCTTCCAACTCAGTTAATTTAAATATTTCCAATAAAATGTTTCCTCATTTCCAAAAATATTCTTAAACTTGAAATTTACTAGTGTAATAAGTATAGGTATAAATTTCTTCTTTCTTTTTTCATTGAAAAAGTGCACCCAAGACTTGTATTGTTGACATAATTTGATTAGGAAGAATTTCTTGCAAACATAAATTGGAAGTATGAATAGATGAATATATGAAAATTCTTCTTCTATTTAAAAATTTTCCTTCATTTCTAAATGGGTTAGAACCTCATGAAAGTACTTTACCATAGATGGAAAAAACCAAGATTATTTACACTTCAACAAAATAAATTATGCACAAATTAAATAAATGGAAATGAGCCTTAATATGTATGCAAAGGGATGAACACCAAAAGTGAACAAGGTTGATATCAAAAATAGAATTTTGTCAAGAGGCCTTCAAAGATGTTCTAATAAATAATGTAATAAACCAGGTATGAACTCAAGAAAAAATTTCTTGACCGAATGGAATTCTACAATTCATATGAAGTTTCTACTGAAATTACATGTGATCGGTTGAAATATAACTCCCTCATGCAGAGAATCATGAAGTACATAATGAAAATACATATGAATGTATTTGGTGGATTCTTGACCAAAAATACAGACAAATAACTAGGAAAACCATTATATAGGTTAGCTAGCACATATACCTCAATCTCTTTAGCATTAACCAACTCACTAGTTAGGTTTTTCAAGAACGTGTTTAGAATATTTTTCTCTCAATTGTAGTTCATCATAAATGTGTTAGCCTCTATTAATCCGAATGATATGTTGAAATCTAGAATTAAAAACATTTTATTGAACACACAAGGGGTGAAAGGAATGGGATTATTGAAAGAGTGAGAAAACCATAAGTTCCTTTTTTAGGCTTTGAACTTATTAGGGCACCATTAAAATGGTGAATTTGCAAAGTTGAAAACTTTAAGCCTGCATCTAGCATGCACAACTCCTAAAGACTAGATTCTTTTGGTGTTATTTTCTTCTAATTTATGATCAAAATAAAATTCACACGCCATAGACCACTAAAATCCATGATCCTCTTGTCCAAGTATTGATGTTATCCCCCAAAAAGAGTTTCTCATACACTATTCGGCATGTTTGTTTAAGTATTTATCAACACTTTCTAGTTAAATCAACGGATCAATAAGTGTTTAATTTGAGAACCTTGAGTAAATTTAAGTGTGTTATTAACCATGGTTGTCTATATTTATGCAAAGGAGGTGGTTCATAAATAGCATGTATTACATTGATCTGTAAAAGTAACCAAATCTCAGTGGGAAATGTGGGGAATTTTTTTGCTTGTTAGGGCCTGACCCAGGTTCAAAGTTAATTAGCCAAACAAATCCCTATACTACTGGCCCTTTCGCTAATAGTGCACGGAGCACGGACTAAGGTCTCACCTGAAGTAGTACCGGGGGGTTCTGGAACCAGGTTTCCACACCCTTGAGATGTCTGAGGGTTTGATTTGGTCCAATTGTTAGTTCCTTCGGGCAGGTTACTTCACACACTTCCTGGCCTTCGCACCCTGATATATTTGCCTTTGCGCAGCCATAACTAGGGGATATGTGGCTTCCGTGCTACTGGAGCAGCACTCTGCACTATTTCCCTAAGTCACACCCGAGATCTTACTTATCTTCTTACACTAGTTAGTTATCTTCGGGTAAACGGATGCCTTATGTTATATTTACTTATTCAGCACATTCATATGAGTTCGCGCAGTAAATAAACAGTAAAATTGCAATTCATACCCAATAAAACATAAAACAAGAAAAGATACACAGAAATATGATATAACTTCTCTTTTATTAATTCCTCCCACGGTTACAGACTCGACCTGGCCTGCGCACTCAGCTGCAGACTACTAGGCCTCTGTGCACTCAGTTGTAGAGCCTTCTCCTAATCTACGACCCAAAGACACGATTTACACTTGACTCAATACTTCATCAATCTCTTAGAATCATCATGCTTCCTTTGATTCGATGTCTTTTTACACATAAAGCCTCACTCTATTTATACAATCCCATGGTTCACAAACCATGGGTAGATATTTCAAGCCAACGTTACATTACAAAAACAAGGGAAGACAACCTTGTGACTCTATTATGATCTTACACTCCACACCCACAAACCATGGAGTATTTACAATGGACTTAGTCAAAACTTGGGCTTTAAGCTCCAAAACATGCCTCGGGGGGGATTCTCGGCCCAACTGGCCCCCAACACAAACATCGTGACTCACCCTTGATGTTGGGTTGTGTTATATTCTTTCCATGACTAGCCCACGTAGTTAACTAGGGGGTTAGAAGGGGG
>APFE031395887.1:0-14698 GCA_000404065.3 Pinus taeda | reverse complement strand
CCAGGAAAGGTTGGGGATTATAAATTTGGGATAATTAGACAAGCAGTCAAAGCAATCATAGTTGAGCTTTGTTCCCAAATGAAGATTGCTAGGGCTGCAACAAATCCCAAAAAGCCACATGGTTATCGGCAATTGTGTAAACAATGGCACCTTGGAAAACCTGACAATTCTGGAGGGCATAGAAGAAAGAAAAAACATTTCAAACAAAAGAATTCTCAGTTTTCCAAGGACAAATCAACAAAGAGACACAGCAAAACAAAGCCTTATAAACATACAAGAATGCTCTCTAAAGAAAAAGAGATCATCTGTTATAATTGCAATAAGAAAGGCCACACAGCTCCAAACTGCCCAAAAAAGAAGTCTAAAAAATCAAAGAAGAAAATAACATACAGAAACAAAAAAGGAAAGATTAATTTCTTTGATTTACCTAGTAGCTGTGATGAATTAGTTTCTTCTAACTCTGATACAGAAGAAGATGTAAATTATGTTTATTTTACTGACTCTTCAGATGAAGAATGGTGCAGAGATCCTCACTGCATAGAATGTAAAGACTGTGAATGCAGTGATCCAGACATCTGCAATTGTAACACAGTCAGAATGATGAAGTCAGAAGAAGATGAAGTTAGCAGAAATTTGTTCATGCAGATGATGGCTGCAACGGATCCTCAAATTAAAGAAATGTACAAGTCCTTGTTGATAGACCACTTCAACAAGCCATCATCCAGTTCAAGAAAGATTCCAAATAAGGGGTATGTTCCACCTGCCTCTTTATTCTCAGTTGAAGCATTGACTCGGCAATTCCGAAATGAAGATTTTGGAGAAGATTTGCCTCAGACTTTGCCTGCAGTTCATCAGGCAATTAAAGAACTGAGAAAGACGATAAAAGAAAACAGGAGACTGTGCATTGAGAATCACCAAGACCTGAATATTAGGTTGATGAAAGTCCAAGGAACATCATCTTCAGAGAATCCTGATGTTTCAGGAAAAACAGAAAATTGGACTTTCCATATGAATCCAACCATGACACACAACAAGCAACATGACAGTTCAGAAGAAGAAGAAGAAAAGGATAGAACAGATTTTGGATGCAATATCATAAACAAAGATGTGATGTATTGCATAAGAATGAAAGTTAAGGTTGGGAACCAATATGAATACTGGAAAATTCTCATGGATACTGGTTCTAGACTCAACATTGTGAGTGATACTGTAGTAAGCATGAACCATTGAAGGCCAACTGCTTGTCCAAAGATTACTACAGCAAGTGGTGAAATTACCACTAGGCATGAAGCAGAGATTGATGTGTTCCTAGATGACAAAGTTGGTGTTCATCTAGTTTGTCCAATAGTCACAGGAATGGATTGTGCAATGTATCTTGGCACACCATTCTTCCAGAATTTTGAAAAGCATGGAGCCAAGCTTGATACAAACAGTCAAAGGTATGGATATTTTGTTAGCTTGGGAGATAAAGAGATATTTTTTCCATTTATTAATTCTAATTCGCCAAACAGAATGGAGAGGATTGACAGAATGCAGAATCTTTTGGCCAAAATGGAAACCAAGAAGGAAATATTAAAGACAGTAGAGAATTTAGATAGTGGGAAGTTTGCTACTCAAATAGCAGATCTCACTGCTAAGTTTAAAGAATGCTGCTCAGAGGATCCAAATGCCTTTTGGCATATCAAGAAACAAGAAGTGGATCTTCCTATCAAAAGAGACTTTAGTGGGAAGTTAAGAAGATCTAAAGCGGTAGCAATGAATGAAGAACAGATGAAGTTATGCCGAGCTGAAATAAGAGATCTGTTAAAGAAAGGGTTGATCAGAAAAAGCAAAAGTCCAATTGCATGCTTTGCTTTTTATGTAAATAAACATGCTGAAATCGCCAGGGGTAAGCCGAGACTTGTTGTGAATTATAAACCTCTGAATGATATTTTAGATTATGATGCCTATCCGTTGCCTAAACCTTCTATGATACTTGCACAAATATCCAGATCAAAAATATTCTCCAAATTTGATTTGAAATCTGGATTTTGGCAAGTAGGTATAAGAGAAGAAGATAAATGGAAGACTGCTTTCTCAGTTCCAGAAGGACATTATGAATGGAACATCATGCCATTCGGCCTAATCAATGCTCCTTCTGCATTCCAAAGAATTATGGATGAAACTTTTGAAGGAATGGAAGGATTCCTGAAAAAGTACATTGATGATTTACTGATTCATTCTGATAATATTTCTGACCATATCAAACATTTGAAAATCTTTCTATGCAGGGTCAAAGAAATGGGAATAGTATTATCAGAACCCAAAATGAAACTATTCAGGCCCATGATTGATTTCTTAGGATACAACATACAGTATGGTTCATATACTGTGATCCAAAGAAGTCTGAATTTTGTTGATAATTTTCCAGACGAAATCAAAGACAAGACTCAGTTGCAGAGGTTCTTAGGGAGCCTCAACTATATTTCAAAGTTTATCAAGCATTGTGCTCAAGAAAGAAAGTTGTTAAATAAAAGACTCCAGAAAGCCCCTATTCCATGGAGCAAGGAATGCACAGAGGCTGTAAAATCAATAAAGGAAAAGGTAAAAGGCATTCAGCCTCTTTCTCCAATAAGGGAAGACTGGGAGAAAATCATCATGACCGATGCAAGTTATGAAGGATGGGGAGCAGCCTTATGTCAGAAAGTTCTTGATAAGAAAAAGGGCATTGAAGTATGCCAATATGCTTCTGGTCTCTGGGCGAAGGGCCAACTAAACTGGTCAAGTTTGAAGAAGGAGCTCAGAGCAGTTTGTCTAGGAATTGCTAAATTCCGAGATTTTGTAATATATACCAGATTTACAATAAGGACAGATTGTCAGCCTTTGCAATCTGTAATTCGCAAATGCGATTTTGAAGATGCTGCAATGGTGAGGTGGATAATGCAGCTCAGTCAGTATAATTTTGACATAGAATTCATACCAGGTAACAAAAACAGTTTTGCTGATATGTTGAGCAGAGAGTTTCTGACTGGTCACTCAATTTCAAGCCTATAGTGCAACTACATCAGAAGAAGCGAAGGGACTGTTGAAATTGAAACACCAAATGGATGGATAAGTTACATGCTTGAAACTCCATTAATCCTCCATGAAAGAGATTGGTACCCGATTAAGGAAATCCGGTATCGAGAGGGTTTTCCATATCTTTGGACAGAAAATATGCAAGATGAGATGAACCAAGAATCAGTGGAAGCCTTAGAATATCTGGAGCATATCGATAGTATCCACTACACACTTGAAAGAGATGACAGAGATTATGACAGAATGACAAGCTGTCATATCACACTCAGAAGATTTGGCAATCATCTTCATCGAGAGGATTATGATACTGACAGACAAAAAGAATGCTTCTACTCTGCAATGAACATTCAAAATTGTTCAACAAACTTTTTCTATGCAGTACAAGCCTCTTTCTTATTCGAAGGTATGTATGTTGATGACTTAGAACAAGAGGATCCAACTCCTGACTGGTTCATTGAATGGTGGAAGATCTATGGCCTCTCTGGATTACTCATAAAACCATATACTCTACAAATACTCAAAATACCAGGGTTCAGTGAACCGACATCCTATATGAGTGGACTTCCATACAAAAGTGTAGAGCATATTGCTGACATAAGTGATCTGGCTTTTTCCCAAGCAATAAGGCATTGTGGACATGTCAGGTGGTTTGTCACGAATCACTATAAAGCAAGAAGGATATCCTCTAGTACCAATTATGAAGATTTTCACAATCAAGTTGACACCACTTTAAATCCATACCAGCCGATTGATTTTATGCAGCCGCCTAATCAGAATACTTCTCAGACATGGGAATCTGAGAAAGAAGTCTAGGTGCAGTACTTCAATAATTTCCTGGTGGAACATTACCAATACCAACATTACACATATCCGCAGATTGATTACTACACCATGATGTAGAGTGTTGTCTTTTCGGCCGACTATGTTGCCGGACGAGATTTCGTGGATTCCCTCGTCCTGGAATCTCCACTTTGTACATTTTGAGATTTGAAAAATATTTTCTTTTATGTCATTCCAGTCTTTCGAGGGTTCACTCATGAATCTCCTCTGTGTAAATAGTATATTAGTACTATGATTCGGTCCCCACATGCCTTTGGCTCTCTGTTAAAGAGTAGGGATGAGATAACATAGGACGATATTGTCCTATGCCCGAATCTACCTTTCGGTGATCTATCCAGATCTGTCCAAGTATGAGTCACCAGTCTGTACAGAGGACTTCGGCATCTGTCGAAGTACTTTCAAAATGAGTCATCAGTAGGTACAAAGGTTCTCATGAGTAATTGTTCCCTTCCAGCTTATAAATAAGTCTCAGCTGCGAAGTAAGGGGCATTCGGTCGAGTCCAGTCTTGAGTCTGAGTCAAGAAGTTCTCCTGCTCTGCATCTGCGGACGATCAGTCTGATCTGCTTGCAACACGAGAAATTCTCAAAGTCTTTAGGTGATTCGAGAAGCCTCCACATCAGCGCTCGACGCTGGTGTGAACCTAAAGTGGCCGGATCCTTAGTTGGTCTGATGGTCTGTATTCTGTAAAAATCTTTGAGACTCAGTCTGTCAGTTGGCCAGGTAGCCTATAGATCTGTTATGCTTTGGCTAACTCATATCTACTAAATGCCGCGACAGTCAATCTGAGGAAGAAGATCTTCTGTAAATCTTGGTTCCAGCAGTTTGCTTAATAAAATTTCTCTGTGTTCTGTGATATCTATCTCTGTGTTCTGTGATATCTATCTTTTATTTCCGCCAGATTCCCTAGAATAAATACATTCCAGAGAGAAGGACCCTCTACTTCTGTTTCAGCAATACCAACTACAATCAGTCAGCTACATCCTGAACAGTCTGCTATCTCCCCACAATTTGAAATAGACCAGTTGGTCCTTGATTCAATCAAAAGAATGTTTTTACCACAAAATCCATCTCCGCCTTTCAGTTCTGTATGTGATCATCCCCACTGCTTAAAAACCTTTTGTCAATTCTCATCTGAGCCTCCAACACCTCATGGTGACTCTTCAAAGAGAATCAATATGATAAAATTCACTCCTTTGTCTGATTCTTCCGAAGAAAGTTTTAAGCGTGTTACATTTTTTAACCCGCAAGAAGAACTACTTGTACAAACTGTTTCCAGTTCTTCTACTAGAGGCCTTGGATATGTAAAAGACTTGCCCATTCCTTCCTATAGGAAAAATCCCATTGATAAAATACCAAAGCATGTTGAAATTCCTTCTGACTCTGAGATCATAGCATTTTTAAAGATTTTCAAAGGAATTGGTCCTTATGATCCAGAAGATGCTTGGAAGAAGAAAATGTTTAATTGGGATATGTTTACTCATGAAAAGGAACACTTATATCTGCAAGAAGTCAGACTTCTTGAAAAAGATGACAGACCTGCTTTTAACAAGCAGAATGTTGAGAAATGGAAAGAATGGATGCAGGCAAATAACCAGTGGATATCATTCTATGAATGGTATTACCCCTCTGCAAACATTATAGAAGAATCCTTAATGAAGCAATTTAGGAATCAGGCCAAGCAGAAGAAAATCAAGGATTCTCAAAGGTTTGTAGAACAAAGGATGTCAGAAAATCCTGTTGTTATTCCTCCTCCTCTTAAAGTCCCTGAGTTTGATTCAAAGATCCATAATATGATGACCAAACCAAATATCTCAAGAACTTTGATAGCAGTTAGGCAACAAGGAGAGGAATTGATAAGAAAGATCTGTTTACAGTTCCGGGTAAACATGATGAGATCAGGAACTCCCAATAAGCATAAATGGGAACTTCTTGATGGTTCGATTCATGAAACTGATACAGATTTTCCTCCTTGGAAAAATTTTATCATCAGAAATCAAGATGGGAAATTGTATAGAGTCCTCCCATCCCATTCTGATGATCCATCCATAACAGCAAAGGATTCAATTGCTGCCACAAACTGGACAAATCTGGCATTATCTAGCCTTGAGAAATATCTAAAAACCAGATTTGACTCTATTGATACTGCATGTTCTGAATTAAAGCTTATGGTGGGAAGAGTATTACAGAAGCAAGATTATAACACTGTCTGTTTAAATGAAAGTGTAAAAACCCTAACAGAAAATGATCAGACAATTGCACAGAGTTTAGATAAACTCTCCCTATCTACAGAACGGAAGATCCATGAAGCATCTGTTGCTCATGGAAGAGAAATTTTCAAAGTTTCTAGTAGTCTTGAGTTGGTTAAGAAACAAGTCACAGAAGTCACCAAAGGAATTGATTCCTTGAAGAAAAAACCAAACTCAGATGCATATAATATAGCTACTCTTTTTTCTGAACCTAAGAGTACGCTTCCATATTCTCTTACCTCTTCTGTCGAGAGTCTTATCAAGGCTCCCAGCTCTATAAATTTTCCTCCACCAACATCATCACATCCATATTCTTTGTTTGCTAATCCCAGCATTTTCAGCCCAGTTCCTACTTCATCAAAGCAAAAGGAAACTGAAGAGAGCTCACAAAAATACAAAACAAGTTTCTTATTTGGAGAAATTCCAGAAGATGAATCAGAAGAAAATAAAGATCATACAAGTCTTCACAAAATTGATTCAGTACCAGAAGTTGAAGAGCTTGAAGCTTGTATTGATAATTTCTCTACCCAAGATAAAGAACAGTTTGGTATTTCTATTCCAGAAGAAAATACTGAAACACAAGTTCATGCCACATCCTCTAGATCCCGATGGGATACTACTTGGAATCCTGCCCCAGACAGACGAGATTTAATGAAGTCAGAATATCATAAAGATTGGTCTGCTAATTCCACATATTCATGGAACATTGATAATTGTACAGAAGCCGAAGTCATGTCTGTTTTACATTCAATGCTTGTTTGTTACAGAACATATCTCTCAGATGATATTGGCCCAGTAAATGCAACCAGAAGGATCATAGGAGGGTTTGAGGGTACTTTAGATTCATCGCTGAAAGCAGAAACAATAAAAGAACCTAATCTTCTTCCACATTGGGAACAATCAGTAGTTTTAAATGAAGATGGTTCCACCTACATGGATCCGGTTACTAATGTGCCTGTAAATAATATGATTGGCAAATTGATCTATAGCATTACAGTGAATTTCATTGGTTTTCCCCAGATTACTAATGATATTACTACTGTAACATTACTGGCCATGAAGTTGCATAATATGCAACATTTTGATGAATACTTCAATGAATATCTTCATAGATTACATACATTATCACCTGAGTTGATATTAGAACCCAAATGGAAAGAGATTTTTGTTGCTTCTCTTCCTCAATGGGTCTCTACGGCAATTGTAAATAAACTGCCAGGAAAGGTTGGGGATTATAAATTTGGGATAATTAGGCAAGCAGTCAAAGCAATCATAGTTGAGCTTTGTTCCCAAATGAAGATTGCTAGGGCTGCAACAAATCCCAAAAAGCCACATGGTTATCAGCAACTGTGTAAACAATGGCACCTTGGAAAACCTGACAATTCTGGAGGGCATAGAAGAAAGAAAAAACATTTCAAACAGAAGAATTCTCAGTTTTCCAAGGACAAATCAACGAAGAGACACAGCAAAACAAAGCCTTATAAACATACAAGAATGTTCTCTAAAGAAAAAGAGATCATCTGTTATAATTGCAACAAAAAAGGCCACACAGCTCCAAACTGCCCAGAAAAGAAGACTGAAAAATCAAAGAAGAAAATAACATACAGAAACAAAAAAGGAAAAATTAATTTCTTTGATTTACCTAGTAGCTGTGATGAATTAGTTTCTTCTGACTCTGATACAGAAGAAGATGTAAATTATGTTTACTCTACTGACTCCTCAGATGAAGAGTGGTGCAGAGATCCCCACTGCATAGAATGTAAAGATTGCGAATGCAGTGATCCTGATATCTGCAATTCTAACACAGTCAGAATGTTGAAGTCAGAAGAAGATGAAGTGAGCAAAAATTTGTTCATGCAAATGATGGCTGCAACAGATCCTCAAATTAAAGAAATGTACAAATCATTGCTGACAGATCATTTCAACAAGCCATCATCTAGTTCAAAAAAGTCTCCTAATAAGGGATATGTACCACCTGCCTCCTTATTCTCAGTTGAAGCATTGACTCGGCAATTCCGAAATGAAGATTTTGGAGAAGATTTGCCTCAGACTTTGCCTGCAGTTCATCAGGCAATTAAAGAACTGAGAAAGACAATAAAAGAAAATAGGAGATTGTGCATTGAGAATCACCAAGATTTGAATATAAGATTGATGAAAGTCCAAGGAGCATCATCTTCACAAAATCCTGATGTTTCAGGAAAAATAGAAAATTGGACTTTCCATATGAATCTAGCCATGACACACAGCAAGCAACATGACAATTCAGAAGGAGAAGAAGAAGAAGAAAAGGACAGAACAGATTTTGGATGTAATATAATAAACAAAGATGTTATGTATTGCATAAGAATGAAAGTTAAGGTGGGGAACCAGTATGAATACTGGAAAGTTCTCATGGATACTGGTTCCAAACTCAACATTGTGAGTGATACTGTAGTAAGCATGAACCATCGAAGGCCAACTGCTTGTCCAAAGATTACTACAGCCAGTGGTGAAATCACCACCAAACATGAAGCAGAGATAGATGTGTTTCTAGATGACAAAGTTGGTGTTCATCTAGTTTGTCCAGTGGTCACGGGAATGGACTGTGCAATGTATCTCGGCACACCATTCTTCCAGAATTTTGAAAAGCATGGAGCCAAGCTTGATGTAAGCAGTCAGAGGTATGGCTATTTTGTTAGCTTGGGAGATAAAGAAATATTTTTTCCATTTATTAATTCTAATTCGCCAAACAGATTGAAAAGGATTGACAGAATGCAGAATCTGTTGGCCAAAATGGAAACAAAGAAAGAAATATTAAAAACAGAAGAGAATTTGGATAGTGGGAAATTTGCTACTCAAATAGCAGACCTCACTACTAAATTTAAAGAATGCTGCTCAGATGATCCAAATGCCTTTTGGCATATCAAGAAGCAGGAAGTGGCTCTTCCTCTCAAAAGAGACTTTAGTGGGAAATTGAGAAGATCCAAAGCAGTAGCAATGAATGAAGAAAAAATGAAATTGTGCAGAACTGAAATAAGGGATCTGCTAAAGAAAGGATTGATCCGAAAAAGCAAAAGTCCAATTGCATGCTTTGCTTTTTACGTAAATAAACATGCTGAGATTGTCAGGGGTAAACCAAGGCTTGTTGTGAATTATAAACCCCTGAATGATATTTTAGATTATGATGCCTATCCACTACCTAAACCTTCTATGATACTTGCACAGATATCCAGATCAAAAATCTTTTCCAAGTTTGATTTGAAATCTGGATTTTGGCAAGTAGGTATAAGAGAAGAAGACAAATGGAAGACTGCTTTCTCAGTTCCAGAAGGACATTATGAATGTAACATCATGCCATTCGGCCTAATCAATGCTCCTTCTGCATTCCAGAGAATTATGGACGAAACTTTTGAAGGAATGGAAGGATTCCTGAAAAAGTACATTGATGATTTACTGATTCATTCTGATAATATTTCTGACCATATCAAACATTTGAAAATCTTTCTATGCAGGGTCAAAGAAATGGGAATAGTATTATCAGAGTCCAAAATGAAATTATTCAGGCCCATGATTGATTTCTTAGGATACAACATACAGTATGGTTCATATACTGTAATCCAAAGAAGTCTGAATTTTGTTGATAATTTTCCAGACGAGATTAGAGACAAGACTCAGTTGCAGAGATTTCTAGGGAGTCTCAACTACATTTCAAAGTTTATCAAGCATTGTGCTCAGGAGAGGAAGCTGTTAAATAAAAGACTCCAGAAAGCCCCTATCCCTTGGACTGAAGAATGTACAGAGGCTGTAAAATCAATTAAAGAAAAGGTAAAGGGCATTCAACCTCTTTCTCCAATCAGAGAAGATTTGGAGAAAATCATCATGACTGATGCAAGTTATGAAGGATGGGGAGCAGCCCTATGCCAGAAGGTTCCTGACAAGAAAAATGGCATAGAAGTATGTCAATATGCTTCTGGCCTCTGGGCAAAGAATCAGTTGAATTGGTCAAGTTTGAAAAAAGAGCTCAGAGCAGTTTGTTTGGGAATTGCTAAATTCCGAGATTTTGTAATATATACCAGATTCACAATAAGGACAGATTGTCAACCTTTGCAATCTGCAATTCGCAAATGTGATTTTGAAGACGCTGCAATGGTGAGATGGATAATGCAGCTCAGTCAGTATAATTTTGACATAGAATTCATACCAGGTAACAAAAACAGTTTTGCTGATATGCTGAGCAGAGAGTTTCTGACTGGTCACTCAATTTCAAGCCTACAGTGCAACTATATCAGAAGAAGCGAAAGCACTGTTGAAATTGAAACACCAAATGGATGGATAAGTTACATGCTTGAAACTCCATTAATCTTGCATGAAAGAGATTGGTACCCGATTAAGGAAATCAGGTATCGAGAGGGTTTTCCATACCTATGGACGGAAACTATGCAAGACGAGATGAACCAAGAAGCAGTGGAAGCCCTAGAATATCTGGAGCATATCGACAGTATCCACTACACACTTGAAAGAGATGACAGAGATTATGACAGAATGACAAGCTTTCATATCACACTTAGAAGATTTGGCAATCATCTTCATCGAGAGGATTATGATCCCGACAGGCAAAGAGAATGCTTCTACTCTGCAATGAACATTCAAAATTGTTCAACAAACTTTTTCTATTCCATACAAGCCTCTTTCCTGTTTGAAGGTATGTACGTTGATGCCTTAGAACGTGAGGACCCTACACCTGACTGGTTCATTGAATGGTGGAAGATCTATGGTCTCTCTGGATTACTCATCAAACCTTATACTCTACAAATACTTAAGATACCAGGATTCAGTGAACCAAGGGCCTATATGAGTGGAATTGCATACAAAAGTGTAGAGCATATAGCTGACATAAGTAATCTAGCCTTTTCCCAAGCAATAAGGCGCTGTGGACATGACAGATGGTTTGTCACGAATCACTATAAAGCAAGAAGGATATCTTCTAGTACCAATTATGAAGATTTTCACAATCAAGTTGACACCACTTTAAATCCATACCAGCCGATTGATTTTATGCAGCCGCCCAATCAGAATAATTCTCAGACATGGGAATCAGAGAAAGAAATCCAGGTGCAGTACTTCAATAATTTCCTGGTAGAACATTACCAATACCAGCATTACACTTATCCTCAGATTGAGTACTACACAATGATGTAGAGTGTTGTCTTTTCGGCCGACTATGGTGCCGGACGAGCTTTCGTGGATTCCCTCATCCTGGAATCTCCACTTTGTACATTTTGAGATTTACAAATCTCCTCCTTTAAGTCATTTCAGTCTTTCGAGGGTTCACTCATGAATCTCCTCTGTGTAAATAGTATGTTAGTACTATGATTCGGTCCCCACATGCCTCCGGCTCTCTGTTAAAGAGTAGGGATGAGATAACATAGGACGATATTGTCCTATGCCCGAATCTAGCTTTCGGAGATCTATCCAAATCTGTCCAAGTATGAGTCACCAGTTTGTACAAAACACTTCGGCATCTGTCGAAGTACTTTTAAAATGAGTCATCAGTCTGTACAAAGGTTCTCGTGAATGGTTGTTCCCTTCCACCTTATAAATAAAACCCAGCTGCGAAGTAAGGGGCATTGGGTCGAGTCCAGTCTTGAGTCTTGGGTCTGAGTCGAGAAGTTCTCCTGCTCTGCATCTGCGGACGATCAGTCTGATCTGCTTGCAACACGAGAAATTTTCAAAGTCCTTAGGTGATTCGAGAAGCCTGCGCATCAGTGCTTGACGCTGGTGTGAACCTAAAGTGGCCGGATCTTTAGTTGGTCTGATGGTCTGTATTCTGTAAAAGTCTTTGAGACTCAGTCTGTCAGTTGGCCAGGGAGCCTGTAGATCTGTTATGCTTCGGCTAACTCATATCTACTAAATGCCACGACAGTCAATTTGAGGAAGAAGATCTTCTGTAAATCTGTGAGCAGCTTCATAATAAAATATCTCCATATTCCTTCTCTGTATTCTGTGATATCTATCTTTTATTTCCACATAACTCCATATTCCTTCTCTGTATTCTGTGATATCTATCTTTTATATCCGCATAATGGTATCACAGAATACAGAGAAGGAATACCAGACAACATCCACTCAAACAAATACATGGCTCTGATACCATTATGCGGAAATAAAAGATAGATATCACAGAATACAGAGAAGGAATATGGAGTTATGCGGAAATAAAAGATAGATATCACAGAATACAGAGAAGGAATATGGAGATATTTTATTATGAAGCTGCTCACAGATTTACAGAAAATCTTCTTCCTCAGATTGACTGTCGTGGCATTTAGTAGATATGAGTTAGCTGAAGCATAACAAATCTACAGGCTCCCTGGCCACCTGACAGACTGAGTTTCAAAGACTTTTACAGAATACAGACCATCAGACCAACTAAAGATCCGGCCACTTTAGGTTCACACTAGCGTCAAGCACTGATGCGCAGGCTTCTCGAATCACCTAAGGACTTTGAAAATTTCTCGTGTTGCAATCAGATCAGACCGATCGTCCGCAGATGCAGAGCAGGAGAACTTCTCAACTCAAACCCAAGACTCAAGACTGGACTCGACCCAATGCCCCTTACTTTGCAGCTGGGTTTTATTTATAAGCTGGAAGGGAACAACCATTCACGAGAACCTTTGTACAGACTGATGACTCATTTTAAAAGTACTCTGACAGATGCTGAAGTGTTTTGTACAAACTGGTGACTCATACTTGGACAGATCTGGATAGATCGCCGAAAGCTAGATTCGGGCATAGGACAATATCGTCCTATGTTATCTCATCCCTACTATTTAACATAGAGCCGGAGGCATGTGGGGACCGAATCATAGTACTAACATACTATTTACACAGAGGAGATTCATGAGTGAACCCTCGAAAGACTGAAATGACTTAAAGGAGGAGATTTGCAAATCTCAAAATGTACAAAGTGGAGATTCCAAGACGAGGGAATCCACGAAAGCTCGTCCGGCACCATAGTCGGCCGAAAAGACAACACTCTACATCATTGTGTAGTACTCAATCTGAGGATAAGTGTAATGCTGGTATTGGTAATGTTCTACCAGGAAATTATTGAAGTACTGCACCTGGATTTCTTTCTCTGATTCCCATGTCTGAGAATTATTCTGATTGGGCGGCTGCATAAAATCAATCGGCTGGTATGGATTTAAAGTGGTGTCAACTTGATTGTGAAAATCTTCATAATTGGTACTAGAAGATATCCTTCTTGCTTTATAGTGATTCGTGACAAACCATCTGACATGTCCACAGCGCCTTATTGCTTGGGAAAAGGCTAGATTAATTATGTCAGCTATATGCTCTACACTTTTGTATGCAATTCCACTCATATAGGCCCTTGGTTCACTGAATCCTGGTATCTTAAGTATTTGTAGAGTATAAGGTTTGATGAGTAATCCAGAGAGACCATAGATCTTCCACCATTCAATGAACCAGTCAGGTGTAGGGTCCTCACGTTCTAAGGCATCAACATACATACCTTCAAACAGGAAAGAGGCTTGTATGGAATAGAAAAAGTTTGTTGAACAATTTTGAATGTTCATTGCAGAGTAGAAGCATTCTCTTTGCTTGTCGGGATCATAATCCTCTCGATGAAGATGATTGCCAAATCTTCTAAGTGTGATATGACAGCTTGTCATTCTGTCATAATCTCTGTCATCTCTTTCAAGTGTGTAGTGGATACTATCGATATGCTCCAGATATTCTAGGGCTTCCACTGCTTCTTGGTTCATCTCGTCTTGCATAGTTTCCGTCCATAGGTATGGAAAACCCTCTCGATACCTGATTTCCTTAATCGGGTACCAATCTCTTTCATGGAAGATTAATGGAGTTTCAAGCATGTAACTTATACATCCATTTGGTGTTTCAATTTCAACAGTGCTTTCGCTTCTTCTGATATAGTTGCACTGTAGGCTTGAAATTGAGTGACCAGTCAGAAACTCTCTGCTCAGCGTATCAGCAAAACTATTTTTGTTACCTGGTATGAATTCTATGTCAAAATTATACTGACTGAGCTGCATTATCCATCTCACCATTGCAGCATTTCAAACTCACATTTGCGAATTACAGATTGCAGAGGCTGACAATCTGTCCTTATTGTAAATCTGGTATATATTACAAAATCTCGGAACTTAGCAATTCCCAGACAAACTGCTCTGAGCTCCTTCTTCAGACTTGACCAATTTAGTTGACCTTTTGCCCAAATGCCAGAAGCATATTGGCATACTTCTATGCCATTTTTCTTATCAGGAACTTTCTGACATAGCGCTGCTCCCCATCCTTCATAACTGGCATCAGTCATGATGATTTTCTCTCAGTCTTCTTTGATTGGAGAAAGAGGTTGAATGCTCTTTACCTTTTCTTTTATTGATTTTACAGCCTCTGTGCATTCTTTATTCCATGGGATAGGGGTTTTCTGGAGTCTTTTATTTAACAACTTTCTTTCCTGTGCACAATGTTTGATAAACTTAGAAATGTAGTTGAGACTCCCTAGAAACCGCTGCAACTGAGTCTTGTCTTT
>APFE031395885.1:0-11526 GCA_000404065.3 Pinus taeda | reverse complement strand
CTTATCCTCTGAAAATTGTTCCTCTGGCAAGAAGAACTCCTTTTTAGCCTTTTGACCCAACTTCCTCTCCTCTTTATTCGAGGGTACCCCCATCGGTAGATCAGTGACTTTGCTAATGAGCTGTGGGGTGAGTCTGAGGATCAATCCTCTGAAGTTGACGATGGCTAGTGTCTTTGATTTCGGCTTTAGGGACCTTAGGAATTCCTCTATGATTTCATCATCGTGACCTTGAAGTTTGTCACAGAATGTCATCCAGCATGCACGAGAAAATAAGTCCACCACCTCGGCAGTTTCTCATAGTTTCTTGGATTCCAAGGGTTCTTTTCTGATAAACCCTCCTGGCATGGTGAAAAAGACTCTATTTTTGCTTGCGCTTTGAGCAGAAAGGGAATTCTAGGTCTGTTTCCTTCTCAGAACATTGAAAACGGTATCTGCAAGCCTCTTCGTATCAATTCCTCTGTTTTGAAACTTGACTGCTCGTGTACAGAAGGAAGATTTGGGATTTCTCTAAATAGAGTGCAGAGCTATGTTTCCAACATACAAACGATGATGTAAAATTCACAGTTTTTTTCACCGGTTAACCTTGACATTGTCTCAACTTTTCTACAGGATGAATTTAACTCAAGACTCATGGAGAAAATCTTGGACACAAACCACGAAGAAAATTGCATGCAACCATAAGTAAACTGCTTTTGGATTCATAGACATATTTTCTTTTAAATTTTTTCTACCCCCAGCATGTCGAATTCACCACCTTTTGAGCTATTTTTCATGGGAATGTTATGTTCGGGCCTACCTCTCTGAGAATTGCCACCCTCGACGTGAACAGTCCAAGCTTCTTCGTAATGTTGGGCTTCCTGTAGTGCACCTTCCTGTAGAAAGCTTTCTCGGCTCCTAGAGGACGTTACGGTGGTTTTGGATGAGTCTGAACTGCGGAAGGACATTGGAACAGATCGAGAAGCTTGGGCTAACAACTTTCAGAGGAGGAGGAGGCGTACTCGGCTGCAAAAATGGTTGCAAGTGCGAATGACAGCAGTTTACCATGAGTTATTCGACCAGCCAATTTGAATTGTTGCATAATTCGTGGCGTGGCGGTGAGCTGTCCAGGCCGATCCATTGGCCAACGTCACAGCCATCATTCCTCGGTGTGTCTCTGACCGCCGAATCCTTCCCTCTGCATTCATTGCTGCCATTCCTGTCACATTGTTGATTCTCCCCGACTAGACACTTCCCACGTGTCAACTTCCCATCTTTCGGCATAACCAAGCCCATTCAAATCCTATGAGGCCATCTGCCTGGCTGTGGGTGGCCTGTTGAATGGCCACCAAACTTGTTCAATCTTCCCATTCTCACAGTCATGCAAATTTTAGAGTATAGTTCATGCAATTTGAAGAATAAGGTTAGGCACTTACCTGTGCAGCCGTGGACATGTTTTACAGGCGTCGGGATGAGGAATGCTAGATTTTCTTGCTGCTGCTTTGTGCACGAGTACTAGAGCTCCTCTTCCATTTGCTAATGCTAGATATAAGACCTCGATACCCGACTCTCTAGTGGTGAATGATGCATGCACCGACTTCGTTTGATGTGAGTTGTTGGTGTCTCCATGGTATGTACTCCAACCGGATCAGCCGCTACAAGATTCTTGTAGGACATCCTGTAGTTGTTTCTCCTCCTGGGGTGCATGTTGAATCAAACAAAGTTGTGTGCACAGATGAAGGGTCCTGATGGAGTCTTGACAGGTAAAGTGTGCGAGCCTCTGCATGCTTTATTTTTCACTTGAAAAAACAAACTTTTATCTGAGAAAATAGGATTCTGGTGTGACTGTGTAGGTATATTCAACCAGATGGTGGAAATGGTGTTGAAAGGAGATGAATCAAGTGGAGGATGGAAGAAAAGGGTGGTTACATGCCTCCTCAACACACTTCAAGCTTCAAATCCCTCTCCACAATCATTTCTGGCCTGCCCAAAACCTCTACAGGATGTTTCCTATAGAAATGCAGAACTTCTTGTAGAAAGTCCTGTAGCTTCCTGTAGAAGGTTGAACCACGGCCAGATTGTGTCTGAATCCTGAAAAAATGACTGTTCACGGAGGGAGTGTATGTGAGGATGCCTGGTAAGTTGGTAAGGACCCCTGTCTTATTTTGGGAGGCCTCCTTTCTGCATTGTGTTCCTACAACCTGCAACAATTTCCAGGGATTAAACTTGTTTTGTTTCTCTGTTTCTTCCTTCTTTTTCTTTTTCTTTTTTCCTCTTTTACATTTTGTCCTTTTTGTTTTTGAA
Organism: Pinus taeda; assembly: GCA_000404065.3. Taxonomy (NCBI): domain Eukaryota; kingdom Viridiplantae; phylum Streptophyta; class Pinopsida; order Pinales; family Pinaceae; genus Pinus; species Pinus taeda. Next base: position 9,246 of record APFE031395885.1, on the reverse strand, counting down.
GAGATAGTAGGGGCGCCTCAATGAGGTTTTCGCCCCTACTATCTGCCTTGCGAGCCTCAGAGAGGTTTTTGCCCAAGGGTCTTTTTATTCAAATTCTTTATTTTCTGAGAGACAACAGGGGCGCCTCAATGAGGTTTTCACCCAAGGATATTTTTTATCGTGTTTTTTTTTTTTTTGATATGATGACGCTCAGGGTGTGGCAAAAATAGAGGCAGAACCCCTCTCTATTACCAGCATTGATTTTTCCACAATTTCAATGAACTCTTGCATCGAAAGAGGTTTCTTGTAGATGTTTAGTCGATGCCCGTTGATGAGCATGGGGATGGCTTCTTCATCAATGGTTCGGATAAGGACGGAACCATTTTCATTGCACTTCTCCACTACATATGGTCCTAGCCATCTTGTCCTCAGCTTCCCATTGAAATCCTTATGTCAGCAATCATACAGCAGCGCCCAATCTCCCAGCTGGAATTGTTTGTCATTAAGGTGTCGGTCATGCCATATCTTCCTCTAAAGTTGAACCACTTCTGAGTGGAGGAGGGCTTGCATTCGGTGTTCATCTAACCCATTCAGTTGCAATAACCTTTCTCGTTGAACATGGCTGAGATCTAGGTCCAGTTGAGCTGCCATCCTCAATGTGTTGTACTCAAACTCAATTGACAGTAAAGCTCGCTTCGCATAGACCAACTCATAAGGTGTGAAACTGGTTGTGGTCTTCCAAGTAGTGTTGTAGGCCCAAGTGGCCTCAACTAGGTGATCTGCCCAATCCTTTCTACTGTTGCTCACCACCTTAGTCAAAATCCCTTCTAATGCTCTATTACTGACTTCCACCTGCCCATTTGCTCGAGGATGATATGGGGTTGAAGTCCTATGCTTGATCTTGTGATGAGCGAGCAAGTCTTCAATTAAGTTTGAGGTGAACTGTATTCCTTGATCAGTGACTAGCTCTCTTGGGTAACCAAATTTGTAGAAAATGTTTTCTCTTAAAAACTTAGCCACCTTTTCTTCTGTCGCTACTTTGATTGCCTTGGTTTCTGCCCACTTTGTCAGATAGTCTGTGCACACAAAGATGTAAGACCTTTGCCTCAAAGGAGGGTTGATAGCACTCACAAAATCCATACCCCACTTCTCAAATGGCTCAAGGGTCCCTTGAGATTGGAGACACATTTTGTCCCTTGGAGTCAGTTTTCCCATCCTCTGGCATCGATCACATTCACTAATATATCTTCTGACATCTTGATGAAGAGTGGGCCAATAGTAGCCTTCCTGTAGAATTTTGAAGGCAATCCTCTTAGCTGCAAAATGTCCTCCACAGGGCCCATAATGATAGGTTGGGAGGATGTCAAAGACTTCTTCCTCCCTATCCAATGCCTTAAGATCTGATCAGGGCCAAGTTTGAACAGGTTTCCCCCGGTCCAAGTGAATGAGGCACTCTTCCTCACGATTCTTCTCTTCTCCTTTAAGGATAGATGTGGAGGGAAATGTGATGAGACCAAGTAGTTTGCTATATAAGCAAACCACGGAGAGAGTACTAAGATAGAAAATAGATGTTCATCTAGCACTAGTCATCCACTGTTCCTTCTTCACCTGTAGGCAAATCCAATCTAGACAAGAAGTCAACAACAACATTTTCTTTACCTGGTTTGTCAACGGTAGTCAAATCAAACTATTGCAGCAAAAGTAACCATCTAACGATACGATCATTCCCATCAGGCTTATTCATTAAATATCTAATTGCAGCATGATCAGTATGTACAAATGTTTGATAGCCAGTGATGCAGTGTTGGAACTTGTTCAGGGAATGGACACGGCCAGGAACTCCTTCTTAGTTACCATATAGTTCATTTCTGCCTTGGATAAGTTTTTGCTGACAAATTATATGGCATATGGAAGTTTTTCCTCAACTTCTCCTAAGGCTTCCCCTATGGCTTTGTTCGAGGCATCAGTGTGGATGTGGAAAGGTAGGGCCCAGTTTGGACCTCTCAAAATTGGGGTGGACGCTAACTTATCCTTAAACTCATTCAGAGCCCTCTGACAGTCGTCAGTCCATTTAAACTCAACATATTTTCCTAAATGGCCAAACAATGGCGAGGCTAGCTTACTGAAGTCTTTAATGAATCTTCTATAATATCCTGCTAAGCCTAAGAAACTCCAAACATATCTTACCTTTTGAGGAGGTGGAACCTTTTTGATGATAGCAATTTTATTAGGATCCACCTGTAATCCTTGGTGAGAAATGGTATGACCTAACATAGTCCCCTCAGTCATCCGGAATTCACATTTTTCGGGGCTGAGGGAAAGCTTCATCTCAATGCACTTGCTTAAAACATTTCCCAGGTTGGACAAGGCTTCTTGGAAGCTAGACCCATAAGGAGTAAAGTCATCCATATAGATTTCCACTGAATCATGAACTAGCTCGGAAAAGATGCACAGTACATCTCTCTGGAAAGTGGCAGGGGTATTGCATAGCCCAAAGGGAAGGACTTAGTAGGAAAGGGTACCCCATGAACAAGTGAAGGTGGTCTTATCTTGGTCCTCCAGGCTGATTTGGATCTGATTATACCCGTTGAACCCATCTAGGAAAGAGAAAAAATTCCTTCCTGCGAGTCCATCCAAAACTTGATCTATGAAAGCCTAATGGAAGTGGTCTTTCTTGGTGGCTTTGTTCAGTTCTCTGTAGTCCACACAGATTCTCCACTTCCCATTTTCTTGGGTACCAACACCAGAAGGGAAACCCATTCGCTGTCCGAGATGGGGTAGATGAATCCTGCATCCAACAATTTTTGTACTTCTTCTTTAACAATGTCCTTAAGGTATGGATTCATTCTCCTCTGTGATTGCCTGACTAGTTTATAGTCCTCCTTAATGTAGATATGATGGGTACAGACTGAGGGATGGATTCCTTTCATTTCCTTTTAGCTCTAGGCAAAAGCCTCCAAATGGCGGCTCAAGAGGCTACGTAGCTCCTTTTCCTGTGAGGGAGAGAGACAGGAGCTGATCTTTAAAGTTCTTTCAAGGCAAAACTCCACACTCTTAACTCTGCGAGTGGTCAGATCAATCACACATAGGTCCACTAAAGCACTGGCTTGGGTATCTTCCACTAACTCTTCCAAGGATAGTGCACCGGGGGGAGGATTTTGGATTAAGTTCTTAATCAAATAATCACCAGTTTGAGGACCTCCCCTAGTGGCCTCTGTTGGGACTTGCAATTGATCAGTTTTTGACCTTATCTTTTGCCGTATATTTACCCTTTTTACAGTAATAAGCAAAAGCTTTTATTTCATAAGGATATATTAACCCCAAGGTATGAAGTGACCTTCCGCAAATCTATATTTAACTATTTACTTCATATTCGTAAATATCTTTTCACTTATCTGTGGAAATGCTGACTAAAATCATTAAACAACTGTCATAAGCTTGCAGGAGTATAGTGAACAGTTGCTGCAACACGAAAAGCAACAACTACGCAGTTGCTGCAACACCAGAAACAGCAACTGCGCAGCTGCCACAATACCAGCAACAGTAATTATCCAAAGCAGCTATTTTGTAGCCATGGACAACAGATGGCAGCTATCTAAAGAATGGTAACGTGGCATCATCAAGCGGAACTTTAGAGAAGGAGCATACAGTCAGCATGAACAGCATGGGGAAATAGTGAAGGAAATGACAATCTCGAGAAGACAATCAGTTATTCACCGTGTAACAGCCGAAGCTCCAGAAAAGGATGCGTTATCATATGGTTGTAACAGCATTCTAATTTGCTTATTTTTGACACACAGTATTAACTGAAAAGCTATAATATTCTATTGTAGTAGATGTCTCCTCTATAAAGAGGAGACATCTACATGAAACGGGATGTCAATAGTCGATCTGTAACTAAGGTTTTGAAGAACATCAGCAAGTCTGAGTTCCATTGTACTCAATCTTTTTGGCAGATAAATATAAACTGGTTCTGAGCACTTAAATCCATCTTCGTCTTCTAGGGGAATCTTGTGAGAAGGACTGGGCCCACCTTCCTCACAAGATTCACCCATTTATTTTCCTGTTGATTGTGTAGATGTATGGTAAGTTCTTCTCGGTACTCTGTGTGGATTCAACAGTATTACCTCTGGCATTCTTTGTTTTACAAGTACTCTATTTCATTGCTTTTTGAGTTTGTTTCTCACCGGTGAATGAGAGTGCTGTGTGCGTTAGCACTTCTGATAATAGAGGCAGGTGCTGGACGTCCCCATCGGGAGGATAGGGTCCTGGTCCTCTGCCAGAAGAACATCCATTATTTCGTTTCTCAGATTTGTAATTCTAACTAGTTGTTTTCATTTTAAAGTACTGTAATGATATAACATAAGAAGTACGTATGCTACAACTTTTGATGCTTTTGGGTTTTAGGTACATACAGTACGCATTGCCTTTGAAATAAAAGGACTTTCCCTGGTCGATAATTAATGTGGCACTTGAATGTTTAATTTACAACAATTCAACTAGCCAACATTTTGGCGCCGTTGCCGGGGAAGGCAACTAAAGAACTCTAAAAGCATTAATGGTTTCTTTGTGGAAATAACAGGTGTATGAGAGGACGCAAGAAACCTAATTTTACAAGCGGCAAAGGAGGAAGGAAGACTTTCATAGACAAAATCATCTCTAAGGCTGAGACATCACAGCGGACAAGTTCCCGGAGACCCCAGATCCAACATTCCTCACAGACAGACCAGCAGACGGAGGAAGTAATAGGACGTGAGAGGAAGCTGGAAGCACCAGAATACTCTGAAGAACCGGAAGTAGAACCCGAGGGAACAGAAGGCACAGAAGACAAGGTGAGCGATTCAGGGAAAATCCCGATGGAGGACAACAGAGCAGAGGGGAGAGGGGAAAACTCGCTCTCTACCCTGGAATTCCCTATCGGAGAACTTCCGAGAGGAACAACCCCCATGAAAAACATTCCACTCTCGGCATTAGCCAATTTCCATGGATTGTCCTCCGAAGATCCAGACGAATTCCTTTTCGAATTCGACATACTGTGCAGAAGCTATGATTACATAAACCCTAATCAGAAGCTGAAACTGTTTCCAGCAACATTAAAAGGGAACGCATTAAGGTGGTTTATGAGCTTGGGAGCTCAGGCGATCACCACATGGGACCAAATGAAAGAAGGATTTCTGGCTAAGTATCAAGACTACTGTCGGACAAGAGAGAGGAAGGAAGAACTGTTCAAAATGGTCCAGAAAGAGGACGAGAATTTAGAAGATTTCGTGGAAAGATTACAGTATAATTTGCAGCGGTCTGATCATCCTAACATGAGCAAAGACATTTTGAAGACCATACTGCTAAGAGGAGTAAGAGATGATTGCATGGACATGCTGAACATGCTTGGAAAAGGGGACATTTCTAAGGAACCATTTGAAGAAATTATTAGGCTCTGTATACGATGTTCAAGGGGAGCGGCAGGCAGATCAAAAGGCAAAGAGAATGTGTATTCAAGGGTTCAAAAGTCAGCCAGTGGAGGAGCGACAAGAGCAGAGATAGGTAACTTATTAGAATAATTTAAAACCGAAATGCTAAGTTCTTTTGCTTCACAGATTGACTCTCTGCAGGTCAAGAAGAAACAGGCAGAAGTAGAAGCTGCCCTGGCCATTTTCTGTTCAAAATGCAAAGAGAAACATCCACTCAGAGAATGCCCACTGGACAGGATGCCCATATGCACAATTTGCGAGAAGGATCATGAAACACAGCAATTCCCCTCTTTGCCTGGAATCAAGGCAGCACTACAAACAACCGAAGAAGAAGCTGAAGCAGTGTATCTAATGACTCAAAGGAGGCAATGGCCGCAAAGACAAGGTACGAGCCCTAGTACAACATTTAATCGTTGGAATAATAGTTGTCCCTTTTACCCACCCATGAATCACATGCAGTACCCACCCTTCAACACAATGAACTTTCCACTCATGCAGCAACCCTTTCCTGACCCGACTATGTGGAACCCTTGGGCTCCCCAGCAACCATACTTTAATCAGTGGAACCCGAACTGGGCAGCCCAGCAAATACCTTTCCCTCAACAGCAGCAATCTCTCCCTTTACCGCCAAATAATCCTCCAAATAATCAAGCAATGAGACCACAGTTGCCTGTTCAACCTGACCCTAACCCGAATAATAAAGCCTTGCAAGTTATTGACATCCAGAGTCAGTCTATTCCTCCCTTGCAATGTAATGATATCCATCTCCGCTCAGGGAGAATAGTGGAACCCATCATAGATGATATCACGGACTCAGAAAAAGAAGAGACTAGAAAAGAGAAATCAGCTAATCATAATACTGAAACAGCAAAAACAGCACCTAACAGCAATAACCAAGCGGTAGACCCACCATTCCCTGAAAGACTAACTCTCACTAAAATACCAGAACAGCCTACCTTTAATTTGTTAGGAGAATTACAGAACTTATATGTAAAAATTCCATTATTACAGGCTCTAAGGGATGTTCCTATATACGCTAGAACTATTAGAGACATATGTGTAAAGAAACCTGGAAGGAAGGCCAAAGACCCCCTCACAGTTCATGTGATGGGGGAATTAACTGCCTTAATGACTGAAAAAGATTATCCTGTCAAGTATGGTGACCCTGGTCACCCTAATGTAACAGTCCAGGTAGGAAAAACCTTTATCTCTAAGGTCTTAGTAGATTTAGGAGCTGCAATAAATATCATGACTCTAGAAACAGCTCAATTACTTCAATTGAAAAATTTCATCAGGGAAAATCCTACTATCTTAGAGCTAGCTGACCATTCTACGATCAAGCCCGAAGGGGTCATTGAAGACCTTATAATCTTTGTAGAATCATGGAACTACCCGGTTGACTTTGTGGTCTTACAAACCAAAACGAAATTGGGGGGTCATCTGTTGATTCTAGGGAGACCATGGTTAGCCACAGCAAATGCTTTCATCAGCTGTAGATCTGGGTCAATGACCATCTCCAATGGACAAGAAACAAAGCAGCTTACCCTCTATCCTCACGCCACTCCCATGATTAACAATGATAACTCCATATGGGTGGACTATGAGGACGAGGAAACCCAACCAATATTAACTATTGGGCAAGCTTTGACCTTTAAAGATTCTACCGAAGATGAGCTAATTAGTAGTTTTATTTCTGAACCTTCTTCGGTCAGCTTAGAAACATCAAATCACTTCGCTGCAATCCTAGAACCAGAATCTCAGCAGAATATGAATAATGAAAATTTATGCCAAACAGCGCTAGGTAACCCTTCCAAGAGCACAACAGTTGAAATCGAACCTGGTAAAACGTTGAATATAAATCCTGACTTAATGGAAGATGAAAAAAGAAAGTAATAAAGTTACTCCAAGCAAACAAAGAGGCGTTCGCATGGGACTACACAGACATGAAAGGAGTCTCCCCTGAATTATGTACTCATCGTATATACATCAAGGAAGGATCCCGACCAGTCTTCCAACCCCAACGAAGAATGAACCCTAACCTCAGGGAAATTGTGAAGGAGGAACTCCAAAAACTCCTAAATGCAGGATTCATATATCCAATATCTGACAGCGAGTGGGTTTCTCCACTCGTAATTGTACCAAAAAAGAATGGGAAATGGCGAGTATGTGTAGATTATAGATCATTAAATAAAGCAACACAAAAGGATCACTTCCCTTTACCTTTTATTGATCAAGTATTGGATAGCTTAGCAGGTAAGAAATTCTTTTCATTTTTGGATGGGTTTAGTGGATACAACCAAATCAGGATTGCACCCCAGGATCAGGATAAAACCACATTTACCAGCCCATGGGGAACTTTTGCTTATAAAGTATTACCATTTGGGTTGTGTAATGCCCCAGCAACATTTCAGAGGGCGGTGATAGGAATCTTTTCTGATATGCTAAACGATTCATTAGAAATATTCATGGACGACTTTACCCCTTATGGAGTGACCTTTGAAGACGCCCTACAAAACCTTGAAAAAGTACTCAAGAGGTGTATTGAAGCACACCTCGCTTTAAGCACTGAAAAGTGCCACATGATGATGAACCAGGGCATTGTATTAGGACATTTCATTTCATCCTTGGGAATCCAAGGCGACCCAGCTAAGATTCAGGTAATCCAGAACCTTCCTATCCCGAAAACACAAACAGAGGTAAGAAGTTTTTTAGGAAATGCCGGCTATTACAGAAGATTCATTAAAGATTTTTCTAAAATAGCCTCCCCTTTGTTTGTATTATTAATGAAAAATGCTGAATTCAAATGGACTGATAACTGTGAGACTGCATTCAATAAACTTAAGCAGCAGCTGTCCACAGCCCCTATTTTGAGAGGACCTGATTGGGCACTACCCTTTCACATTTCCTCAGATGCCTCAGACACAGCAATTGGGGCCGTCCTGGGTCAGGAAGAGAATAATCTCCCCTATCCCATCTATTTCATTAGCAAGAATATGACACCAGCTGAATTAAATTATACAGTAACCGAGAAAGAATTTTTAGCAGTCATCTATGCTATTAATAAATTTCGGCATTACATTACTGGCTATACTACCTTTGTGCATACAGACCACTCGGTTATCAAGTATTTAATGAATAAATCAATTACTAATGCTCGAGTCACCAGGTGGTTACTATTACTGCAGGAATTTGATATCACAATAGTGGACAGGCCAGGAAAAGAAAATGTAGTTGCTGATTTTCTTTCTAGGTTAAAAACTAACCAAAATGTGCCAGTAGATGATTCTTTTCCGGATGAGTATCTATTCGCAGTATCTGCTCACTCACCCTGGTATGCAAACATTGCCAATTATCTAGTTGCAGGAAAATTACCATCACACCTATCACACAGGGAAAGAAGAAAGATCATCCAGCAAAGTGCTAGGTACAGCTGGATAAGCGGGTGTCTGTTCCATATAGGAATAAATCAGGAAATTAGGAGATGCGTTGGGGAAGATGAGATTTACGACATATTGAAAGCTTGTCACGATGGTCCTTGTGGAGGACATTTTGCAGATAAAAGAACAGCTCACAAGGTACTAAGAATGGGATATTACTGGCCATCACTTTTTAAAGATGCAAAAAGATATGTGAAGGCCTCTGACAGCTGCCAAAGAATGGGCCAGCCCAACCACAGGGATGAAATGCCACTCAACCCTCACGTAACTCTCGAACCCTTTGAGAAATGGGCATTAGATTTTGTAGGTCCTATTAACCCTCCATCCAATCAAAGAATTTACATTCTAGTATGCACAGACTA
>APFE031395879.1:75004-109895 GCA_000404065.3 Pinus taeda | reverse complement strand
GTGTACTACTATGGGTCGTTGACATGTAGTGGTTAACAGGTGGGAAACCAGAGAATTAATAAAACCAAGAGGCTACTTAACGAGAGGAGATGGTTGGAAATGAATTATTCCCTTTTATGTATCAAAGCGACTTTGAGCATGAACAAAAGCGAACCATAGTTGAGACACAAAACAACTCAAGAGCTAAGTCCTTAGGATAAACTAAGAGGAATATGAACCAATATAAAAGCAGAGCCAAGTCGCATTAAACCAATACGAAAACCAATTTCTTGGTACCTAATTGAACTAGAACCCAAAAAAGTCATGAATGCCAAATGTGTAGTGTCCCCTAATAATAATAAAAATAATAAATAATAAATAATATAATATAATATTAAATATAAGCAAATAAATGATTAAACAATAAAGAAAAGATAATAATAGTAAATAATAATAAAAATAAAGAAATATAATTATAATAATAATAAATAAATAAACTAGTAATAACAATACTACAATTCTAAATAAATATAAATAACGAAACTATAAAAACTATAAAAAAAATAAAGTTATCAAAAAGTAAAAAGAAATAAAATAAGAAAGAATTAAATTAAGTAAAACTTACAATAAAAAAATAAAAGTTGCATGTTGACACATGGAATGTGTGCATGCGGTCTCATTTCCAATGTTTAGTCTATTTAATAGACGAAAAGGAAAATGAGATTCATCATTCCTTCCCCCATTCTCTGGGGAGAAAAGTGTTGTGAGACAAAGGATTCCCTAGCAGTGGTATGTTGATTGAGGGCTCGGGAGTGACCAACTGTAGAAAGATTATCTGCAGCTGAGCCTACAGTTGGGTGGAGAGTCATCCCCAAAACTTTGTTGCGGTTAGCAGAATTCAAATGGCATTCAACTCTAAAATCATAGGTAAGGAATATCATTGCCACAGGGAAGTTGTCGTGCTCATATTTCCGAAATTCTATGTTGATTAGTTGATTAATTGTGTGTTGATTATAAATCATATAATTGATATAATTATTTGTATATTTTAAATCGGGGTTGTTACAAAATGAAAAATGAGTGAAAATGCCAAACATGTATTGGATCGCTTACCAACAGTTTCTCCAAATTGTAACCATCCCAAATGTTGTATGTATCCATTACCATGACTATAGAGCCACCATAACTATTATGAGTGCAATTGTGATTCATTCAGGAGGAGGTTGTTGAATCGTAACTACAAACCAACTTCGAGGTGGGAAATCTCATGTATTTCTTTGCATAAATGGGAAATGTCATGTATTTCTTTGCATAAACCATGTCTTGAGCTCGTGGCCAAGTGTATAGATCATTAATCCACCACTTCATATGGAAACAATCAACTATTACAATTGTGGGAAGTATCCATATTTCACACCCATTGTGGGGATGTTAGATCTGTAAATTAGATGATCCATCTCTCTTTATAATTAAATTAAAACAAAATTTAAAATTTCCAATCCTTTCCCTTGCTCATAAAAAGATTATTTATATTTCATGAAAAAGCAATCTACCTCATAAACTTTTAAGAAAATCTATATTATCATACCTACTGAATGCAGGGTATATTGTTTTTGTTTATGGTAAAAAAACTTTGACTTTCAATTACTTTTGAAATTTTTAAACAAATCCTATCAAATTTATTAAAGTTTTGAAAAAAAAAATATTACATTAAACTTTTTTTTTTTTTCTTTTTTTTTTTCTTTTTTTTTTTTTTTTTTTTTTTTTTTTTTGACCAGTGAAGCATGACCTGGGCTAGGTCACCCGCATAGAACCCGCGGATAAGACCCGGATCCGGTGGGTTCAACATTAAACCCGACTACTCGTTATACAACCCTCGGGTAGCCTATTTAGACCCTCATTGGACCCGTATAGGACCCGTTGAGCCTCATAGGGCACAAATTCTTCAGAATTTTGGATTTTTTTTTTTTTTTTTATTTCTGACTTTTTTGGAAATGACGTGATAAATTTTTTTTTTTTTAAAATGTAAACTACTTTCTCTAATTAGTTGATGTACATTGATTGACTATTTTTATGTGGTTTTAAATTGAATTGTTAGATATAAAGATTATATTAAAAATAAATAAATAAATAAAATCTAAAAAAACTTTCTATTCTCCAAGTGTAATGATCTGAACATAAATAAGAACACAACAAATTACAGATATAAGCATAAATACAGAAATGCAACAGAAATAACACGTCATTTCATTAATATCAGAATGCTAAAATATGCTTATAAACAAATGGAAATAAATTAGTTCAGTCGATGGTAGCTTATCTCTAAGAAGAGATGTGGTGGCTACATGCCTCTGAACTATGTTACAATGAAGCTCAAAGGCCTATTTATTATTAAGAAATAATGGAAAACCCTAAACATCCAAAACCTAACCCTAGGAGATGAAGTGCCAAAATTGTGGGCCCCGTTTGGTAAATTGGTACCTCGTTTTGAATATCTCAAAAAGGAGGCCACAAACAAATGAGGGAGCTAGTTGGGACCTTTTCGGTCTCTCCGTTTTCCCTAAAAACATCGTTTAGGGCCTCAAAACGGCTCTGTAAGTTTAGGACCCGAAAAACTACCCAAAATAGTAAATTGTGCTACAATTAAGGAAACTAAAAGAGATATTGTTGGGGTTCCAAGTGGAATAGGTAGGTGGCCACCAATATCCACTTGAATCAGTCCTCCCCCCTTGGGAAGCTATGGTCCCCATTGCGTTGAGTGCCTCCATGAGATGGGGAAACTTCTACTAAACCTAGTCTCTGGTAAACCACTTGCCTTGGTGAAGGAGTTGGCCTGCTTTGACATCTCAATATAGCTAGATCCTCTATTGGTGAGTTTTCTTGATCTATGTGTCCATGATATGCTCAGTTGTGGCATGTTCCATGCAGTCTAGGTTTAGATCTGTTGGTGTGAGTTGTTCTACAATGTCGGATGTGTCTAGCAATGGTGGAAACTATGGTCAAAGGAGATCTACATTAAACACTGGGTGCAGATCAAGGAATGGTGGAATACTGAGCTCGAAGGCATTGTCCCCTACAACCTTGGTGATGGTGTATGGCCCATACCGAAGCGGGCAAAGCTTGCGGTGGGGTCCAGCAAGCCGCTCCTTCTCCAAATGTAGCCAAATTTTGTCGCCCACCTAGAACTTGTGTGACACCCAATGTTGCTCATGGCATTGTTTGTACTTAGAATTGGCTCTGTCCAATATATCCTAGACCTACTAGCGGATGTGTTGAATGCGCTCAATGAAGTCGTTAGCCATGTCGGCTTCAGACTGGACATGAGCCAAATCTACCTGAGTAGTTGCAAATGGTATGGCCACATCAATGGGACATAATGGTTGAAATCCTAGCCCTACCTAAAAGGGGTTGTGGCTCATTGAGTTGTGGAGAGCTCTATTGTAGCTATGCTATATATAGGGGAGGCTTTCATCCCATGTGCATGGATGCTTCGAGTTGTATATGCACAGAATGTGTACGATCATCTTGTTGACGACTTCTGTTTGGCCATCAGTTTATGGATGGAAATTCGTGGACATAGTGAGTTTGGTATCCAGCACCGACTATAAACTTAACCAAAATTCACTTGGGAATCTATTATGCCTATCAGAGACAATGGACTGTGGGATCCCAAAGTGTACCCACACTCTCTCAAAGAAGAGCTTAGCAATGGCCTCTATTGTGATAATCTTCTTGCAGGCTACCATAATGGCCATCTCAGAGAATCTGTCGATGGCCACGAAAACACAATTGTTATCTTGCTTAGTAGAAGTAAGGCTCGACATGTAATACATGGAGATGGATTCCCAAGGTCGACTAGGAGTAGGCAGAGGAGTATATAGGCCTTGCTTCTTGATGGTTGGTTTGGAAATGGTGCATGTAGTGCAGGATTTAATCTAACTCCCATCATCTTAACGAAGGTTCGGCCAATAAAAATACTTTTGTAGTACTGCCACTATTTTCTTTACTCCAAAATGTCCAGTGACCCGACTGTAGCGCGCCTCCCAAATCATCTTGGCATGCTCGCTTTAAGGAACACAAATGTATCCCAGCTGGCATAGCAATGCATCTTGTAGGTGACAATTTGGAACCTTCTTACCTTCCAAGAGTGGCTGGTATGTGTTGTCGAATTCTGGATCGCTCTCATAAAGATGTGGCTACCTTGAAGTCTCGTGCCCACAAGAGTCGAGCACAGTGATCAACGCCATGACTGATGGTCAACTGAGGCATTTTGTAACATTATTGGTGTTTCCCTTCTTGTACTTAATGTTAAAATGGAATTGTTGCAGGTATGTGGACCATTTTTTATGGTGATCGTTCTGCAACTTCCCTTGTGTCTGTATAAACTGCAGGGGTCAGTGGTCTGTGTGGATGATTGTTTCCATCCCCATATTGTAATGCTTCCATTGATGACAGGCCTACACAATGGAATACATTTCTTTGTTGTAAGTGGAATACTTTTGGATTGTGTTTGAAAGTGTCTCATTGTTGTAAGCCACTAGATGCCCCTGTTGAGAAAGGACTACACCAATAGCATAGTAAGAGGTGTCTGTCTCAATCTCAACTGGTTGTTGCAGATCTAGTAATGTGAGCACTGGTGCAGATCAGAGGCGATGCTTCAACTCAACAAACACCTTATGTTGGGTTTCAGACCAAAAAAACTTTACTTTCGCTCCGTCCTTGGTGTCTTGGCTTAAAGGCCGAGTGATATGAGAGAACCCCAACACGAATCTACTGTAGAAATTGGCAAGACCCAGAAAGTTGTAGAGTTTTGTTAGAGTGGTTGGGGTTGACCAATCCCAAATGACTTGTATCTTGGTTGTGTCCACATGCATACCCTTTTCATCAATGATGTACCCCAGATATTGAACCTAGGTCATGCCAAAAGTGCATTTCTGCAAATTGGCACACAACTTGTGTTGTCACAGGGTATGAAGGACCTCTCGAATATGGTGGAGGTGCTCTTCCCAACTCTAGATGAAGATCAAGATGTCATCTAAATACACCAGAATGAATGCATCGGTGAAGGGTTGCAAGATGTCATTCATCAATCACATGAAGGTTGCAGGGGCATTCGTCAACCCGAAAGGCATGGCCAACCATTCGAAAAGGCCCTTCTTGGATTTGAAGGTAGTCTTCCACACATCGGAGGGTTCGATAGGCACTTGGTGATAACCAGACTTCAAGATAATCTTGTTGAAATATTTGGCCCCCTTGAGCTGGTCTAGAAGGTCATCAATCCATAAGATTGGGTAACTATTACGGATAGTGATCTTGCTCAGCACCCGATAGTCAATAGAGAATCTCCAGGTCACGTCCTTCTTCTGTACCAATACAATCGGGCTCCCATAGGGTGATGAGATTGACCTGATGTGCCTAGGGTCAGATCGATGGAGTGCTTGACCTAACAGTGCAAAGGTATCCATGTAAGTGAGGTGAAAATATCCTTGTACTCCTCCATGACCTTGTCCATTTGTTGTTGTTGTGCGGAGGAGCCCTGTCTGGAAGTCGTGGCCACAACATTTTTCTTTACCTAAGGGCAAATCATAAGGAAAACAAATTTCCTGGTCTAGGAAATGATCTTACTACATTGCTTTGTAGTGATCAAAGAGATGGCGGTAGGCGGGGTTGCCTACAATATCCTGTACAACTTATTGCCCAAAGTAATAATCACAGAGCGAGGTCTAGACTCATATACAACATGTCACTTCCACAAGTATGGTTGTCCTAATAATACATCAAAAACTTCAAGAGGAGAAACATCACACAGTACCTCATCCGTGAAGGGCTTGATGCTGTAGGGAAGGTGACACTGCTAGTTGACGCGAAGATATCATCCTTGGTGAAGCCACCCGACGATGTACAGTTACAAATGTGTTGTCTTTGGTAGGCCCAACCACTTCATGATCTCTGCTAAAATGAGGTTATTCTGGCTCCCGCTATCGATAATGAATTGCAATGGAGAACCTTTCACCCACATCTGTGATTGGAAGAGGCGTTCCCCCTCCTATGGATCTTCAGGCTCATTCTTCTAGATCTTGGTGGTGGCATTAGGCTTCGGGTCAATGATCTACTTCCCTTTGTCATTCCCTTTGTCGAGTTCTGACTTAGAGTCAGAACATGTGTCTAATTTGGAAGCCTTCAACTTGACCACTAGTGACTACTTGACTCGACACTCACTTGTGGTGTGAGTGGAGATCTTATGGAACTCACACCATTTTCCTGTGTCCTTCTTTTTCTTCATGGTGTTGTTTTTTGCTTACAGCTTCAGCGGGTTGTCTTAGGTCACCTTGCCTTGGCCTTGGCCTTTTATCTATGGTTTGGGGGCACCTTTTCCTTGCTCCGGATTCACAGATCCAAAGTCTCACTTCTTCTGTTTAAACTTCTGCTCAATCTTGACAGCATATTGGTATGCCATTCCGAGCGAGGAGATGTCCAAGAACTCCATCTCGTCCTGGATGTGCTTGTGTATATAATCATGGTACTTAAGTACCAAATGTCGTTCAGAATCATTGATACCCAACTTCATGTGGAGGGTATGGAAAAAATTTGTGAATTTTGACACATCTTGGTCCCTTCCCTGTCGTAGCGTGGTCCACTTTATGTATTTATCTTCATAGCTCCTGACAAGGTAATATTGTTCCTTGATGGCGTCTCAGAAAGAATCCCAAGTGGGTGTGGCTGAAAACAGTGAGTATTCCCTCTAGTCCTTTTGTTCACAGTAGGTTTCCCAACAATCCTTTATGTGTGGGGCGGCTTTGAGAAGTGCAAAAGTAATCTTTTCTCAATTGGAAAAGCCATGAATTGAAAAATATCCTTCCAACATATTCAAACATTTATCTATGACGTTTATATCTATCTGGCTCTCAAATATGGGAATATAGAAGTTAACTTGTACCTTAAAAGGGGTGGTGCCTCTAGAGTGACTTCTGGATGAAGATGCGTCGCTTGTGGGTAGTCGTCGAAGGATCTAGGCAAAGTTAGCCATCATCGCTTTCCTCTATCACTCGAGGGCTTCCTCGAGCAATATTTTGAAAGGATATCCTACCCCCTCGTCTTTCTTTTCTTTCGCCATGGGAGGCCATCGAGGTTTACGAGGCTGGTCTTGCAAAGGTTCACCCAAATTGAGCCTTAACGCCTGATAACCTGACCTCGTTGGGGACATGCAAAGAAAAACATAGAAATAGTAGACCGCTCTAATACCACTGATCTGAACTGAAACATGAATGCAATAAATTACAGACATAACCACAAATACAGAAATGCAGCATAACACTTCATTTCATCGATATCAGAATATTGAAATATGCTTACAAACAAAATGGAAATAAACTAGCTCGAGCGAGGGTAGCTTATCTCTGAGAAGAAATGTAGCGGCTACATGCCTCTGAATTGTGTTACAATGAGGCTTAAAGGCCTATTTATTATTGAAAAACAATGGAAAACCTAAACATCCAAAAACCTAACCCTATGAGATGAAGCGCCAAAACTATGGACCCCATTTGGGAAAATTGGTACATCAAATTCCCGGGGTCGTAACTTTGGCATATGATCTCCGTTTGGCTATCATAATACCTCATTTCGAAAATCTCAAGGAAGAGTCCATAAACAAATTAGCAAATCAATCTGGGACCTTTTCGGTCGCTTCGTTTTCATTAAAAACGTCGTTTAGGGCCTCAAAACGACTTCTAAGTTCAGGACCCGAAAAACTACCAAAAATAGTAAACTGTGCTACAATTATGGAAACTGAAAAACAGAAAGAGACAGTGTTGGGGTCTAGGTGGAATAGGTGGGTGGCCACCAATATCCTTTGGATCATGTAAAAATAAATCCGAAAATCATAGTAATTTATTTTTCTCCTCTGGGAAAAGATCACCATATCGCACAAAAAAAATGACATATGCAATGACCGTGTGTACCACTATTTGCTTCACTATGTGGCCGCACTCTATTCATGTCTAAAATGCAAATTTAAGAAGCTATGGTCCAGTAAACCTAATCATCTGGTACTACAAATCTTCAGACAAATCTGGAGCCATTATTATACTATCTACTAAAACCACTGCATATATTATACTTATTATTATTATTTGTTTAAAAGAAATGGCTCATTTTCAAGATTCGGGTGCCCCTCCCTACATTATACTTCCACATAACTGTGGTTCTAATCGCAAAACACATTTAATATGAATTGAAATAAAGAACGTACATTCAAGTCACATCTTACAAAGTTGAAAGTGACATGAGGTAATTTAAAATTTAATCCATTAAATATTTTTGTTTATGTCGGTCTCTAAAGTTGAAACTGACATGAGGTAATTCAAAATTTAATCCATTAAATATTTTGGTTATCTCAATCTAAAGGATGAGCTATTATTAAAATTGGAAACATTTTGCCTATGTTGGCCTATAAATGGTCAACCATTATTAAAGTCGGTTGAAAATATATCATAAGGTTTGCGTTAGAAAATTATTACAATAGATTATTCGCAGCCATATTTATTATATTTTTAAATATACATACATAAAATAATGATGAATCAAATAACAAGGACAAACAAATATCGATATATATCTTACTAGAACATTTTATTTTGTTTGTAACAAAGTCACAATCTTCATATTATAAAAGATGATGTACACTATTTACAAAGTTGTAATAATGTCAGTGATAACCTTCAGGGGACCAACTACCTCTAATGGGGAAACCAACACTTCGAGAGTGAGACTAAAAGACCAAAAAAAACTCATAACGAATGAGTTCTGAAACAAAGTAGCAAGTTTAAACAAAGCCAAAGAGAATGGACAACAAAACTATGGACCAAAACACATAAGTCTCTGCAACAATATGCTTGAAAAATGAGATTATGTGTCATTGTGAAAGACAAATGAAATTGGTTGCTTACCTCTAGAAGTCGCAGAGGTATCTTGCACATTGTTGGTCGACTCATGAACCGTTGCTTTATCCGATCACTCTTCAACGATAGGAGGAACACGAATCTTGATAACTCGACACCTTCACAACTTCTATGCTTGTTGGACCTTGTTGCAAAGCATCTTCAATATGGGCCGAGGGGGAGGGGGAGGCATGCGAGATGGAGAAGGATTCACTTCCATCTTGGGAGTTAGAGGAGGAGGCAATGAGAAGGACGAGAGGGAAATAAATACCAAAGAGGTGGGATAGATGATGTAGAGTCTTAAGGAAGCAATTGACCTCGATGTTGGCTTCTGCAACCTTTAGCTCAATGTCATCTTTAGCTTGCTTCTATTTCCATAGGTTCTTAGCAAGAAGATTCTGAAGGGCCCATTACCTATATTCGAGACACTTCCGTTCATCCGCTTCAAGAGAGACAACCTTATGGCAAATGCTCAGAGGAATGTCAGCGTCATAGAGAGTAGAATTCTCATAATAATCTACAGCCCGAGGAGGTTTCCCATGGCCACAGCCTCCTCCTCGTTGCCTAACATGACCTCGCTCTTGAACCATGATGGTAGGGTGGAGAAGGCAGAAGGGGAGAGCAGAATTACAAGGGGTGTGACTGGTATTCTCCAGGTGGGCATGGAGAGTATAGATGAGGGAGAGACAAAGAATAATTATGAAAAAGCCAATCAAGAGGAAGTCAGATAGCCAGAAGGAGCGCCATCAACGAGGGAGGGGAGAGCGGAATAAATGAGGCATGCTTGCGAGGCACGAGGAGATCATACTGTGGATCAACTCATTAAATTGTGCTTCATCGAGATCAATGGAGGTGCACACCAATAGGAAGAATTGGAGGCTTCAAACCACCACTTGTGGTAAGTCTGCATGAGGCGTTTAATACGATTTGGACAACTCTTGACAACTGTCACCCACATTCGGGGATACCTTACTGGAACACTTAGCCACTTAGCCATCATATATTAAAAATTAAAACTGGTTTACTAAATGGCGTATATTTAAATTTTGTAACTTAGCCATCATATATTAAAAAATAATATTGGTCAATTAAATATCATATATTTATTTTTTTTTACAAAAACTATGTTTATTTTCAACATGAACAAATATATTTATATTATTATACATGTAGAAAGTAGGTTATATTGCAATTAGCCTGTCAAACTAATGTTTGAATTTTCGTTAATTGTAAATGTTGAAAATAATTTACAAAGTTTACTGATGTGAATTTTTAAAAATTTAATTTAATATTTAAAAAAAAAAAAAAAAAAAAAATAAAATAAAATAAAATTATTTGAAATTTAAATTTCTATTTTTAATGGGCAGATATAATGAATTGATTTTTTTTATTTGGTTTTTAAATCAAATTTATCAAGAAATAATATATATATATATATATATATTATATATATATATATTATATAAATAATTAAAAATCCATATTTTTTTTACAATAACAAATATCCTAAGAAAAATAAATCCAATACAATCATTTAAGCGTTGTAATTTTTTGGGAGTTGAATGGAGGATATGGCTTCTATTCTCAAGAATGGCAATTATGTCATCCATTTTAAGAACAAATTCATTTTGTTTAAACGGATGCTACTTTACGATTCTCTAAGTTGTCATAATTTATATCTGATATGATATCTGATTTCTACAATTTGTTGCACTGAATTCCTTTAAAAAAAATTAATAGTCATAAAACACCTAGTTCTTGTGTATGTCATGTAAAGTCTCCAACTTCATTAAAAAATCGGATATGACATTGAATTGGCTATTCAAATTGTCTATACTTTCCTCTAAGTTTTCTAACATGCATAGCTTAAAATTGAATATAGGTCATAATTTTAATACACGTATATTTAACACATGTCTACTTCATATAAATGATCTTTATTTTCCTTGGGTTTTTTAATACACTGGTTAAAACTGGAATCTAGGTGAAGTTGGAATTCATATTCATGTTTACCAGTTTTTTTTTTGTTTTTTTAATGAGTAATATACGTATATTTTTGATGATTTTATTATTATTTTTTTGTAAGCTTGGTAGGACTACAATTTCAATATGTCCAATATATCACTCCAATCGGGCAAGGAATTGAACTGGTGATTTCACATCAAGGAATGCCTTAACAGAGCACTCGATCACCGTATATCCAAGACACCATGGACGATGAATTTTTTTATATGAATATTTTATTTTATTTTTATAATTTAATATAATATTCAATAAATAAATAAGTTTTTTATATTTATAAATGAATTAACATACATATATATATCTTCTTTTAAATTTGTAGAGTTTAATTGCGCCAAGAGTAATGAGGTGCCTTGCAGTATAGAGAAGAAGCTAACAAAAATGATCGTAATATCAAATTGCATTAACCCTTTCAAAATCGTGATCTTAATGATTTTTTTTGGGTAAGCTTGGTAGGAGCTTTATTTTCATTATCATTCAAAAAACAACTAGGTTACATCCGCATGTTGAATGGTTAGTTGCCCTCAACTTGCCTTGAGGGAAACCAGATTTATTGGCCACCTAATGGCATGATAGGCCATCCAAAAGAAAAAAAGTCTACCCATCCATGCTATAAATGTCCAATTGTCCTTAAACTGCCTAACATCTAGATATCTATAAACATATTGAAAGTACTGAAAAGATAAAAATTGTTGTGTACACTAATAAGTAAAATAGATGTGATACGCCAGACTACTCATCATCTGCGAAGTGAATCAGAGTCAAACCCTTTGCACTTGACCCAGGGAGTTCTGACTATGGAATGCATGGAATATGCCTTTCGACATGACTGAGGTGGCCGTTTTGTTGTTGTAACTAAAATTTGATTTGCTGAAAATCTTGACTATAGTCTGGGAAAGCCTGAGTAGTCGTGCCCAAGCCTGAAGGAATGTGTTCCGAGGCTTTAACCAGGAGGCTTTTCAACATGCAATACAAGTGAACAATTTGCTTATACTAAGAAGTACGCCCTAGAGAATGCCCCAGGTCAGGGACCAGGGTTTGCCATTCATCTAAGTCAAGGTCCAAAAGTTCTACTTTCTCATTTAACTATGCTTCCCATTTAGCGATGAGCTGACAAACCAGGGTCGAGCCCACGTGATAAGCCGTGTTCGCTTCATCAATGAGCCTAGAGGTGGACTTGCGCCCATGACATTTACCAGTGGAGGTACTGGGGGTGTTGGACGTTGTGGTTGTTTTTGCCTTCTTTCAAAGCCCATGAGAACCACGGGTGGTTC
This sequence comes from Pinus taeda, assembly GCA_000404065.3. NCBI lineage: Eukaryota > Viridiplantae > Streptophyta > Pinopsida > Pinales > Pinaceae > Pinus > Pinus taeda. Next base: position 97,684 of record APFE031395879.1, on the reverse strand, counting down.
GGCCTTTTCCGGAAGCAACGCGAGCCATGATGTTGGGATTATGAAACAAACAAAACAAAGTGAAATCCACAAATTGAAGCCCAAAATGTTGACTCAGAGTGAGCCGAAACCCAGGAGTAGAGTGCTTCCAGGGGTTGCACCTAAGAGGACCTATCAAGGTAATTAATTGTGAGAACCACGACCCATGCAAAACCCAGCAGTGGCTCCAGTTGCAGTCCCAAAACCTTAAAAAGAAGCATTCCCATTGCTCATAAACATAAGTCCAACAATAATGAGAACAACTAAGGGCAAAATTAAAAACCAAACCATTGCCATGCAGCGACCTTGGTACTTCAAGGCCGTAGCCACAAAATTCCAAAGGAAAACCAGAGTTGGGGTGCTAATGACAGAGCCAGAGAGACCATGTCCGACCCATAGGCCTGATCAACAGAATATCTATACGAGCCAATAAAACTCCATATAGCACAGACACGAGAATATAGAAAACAAGACAACCTTCAAGCAATTTAGAGACAACAATAGCCATTTCAAGAGAATACGCCATCCAGATCAGTTTATGCAATGCACATTCTCCCATGAAACCCACAGACAGGAAGAACGAGCCATGACAGAGAAATATGTGATAAGACTGAGAACATACCCGAGATGAATGACCTAAACCCACAGTGAATGAATCAGAGCCCCGTGAGGACCCTCCACGTAATTCTGCCATAGATTATCGGGTTGCTCGACTCCAAGCTTATGCCAAACCCAGTCACAAACAAAGGACTTACCATATTGAACAACTAAAAGCCCTGGAGCATGTCGCGTTAAAGATTTGTTGCCACCTTTGTTAATTACATTAATTGCATCCATACGTTCTGCCACCACTCCATGTGATGCGAGCATGTGGAGGGTGGTGAGGGATCGCCTTGGGATCTAGAGCATGTCCATCATGCAATGAAATGACCAGAATTTTCCTCCTCGCACCCCGATTGGGGATGATTTTAATGAAATTTTGTTTGAGCTAAATCTTTTATTTTAAATATTTAATTTAAATTATAATTTATATGTTTGATTTTTTTCTTCTAAATTTAAATATATTTATTTGTATAAATTTTATGATTTAAATTTATAATTTCAACACATCTTTTATCAAAAAAAAAAAAATCAAACAAACAAACAAACTTACTTTTAAATCTTTTTATCTTAGTTATGATAACTTCTGCTATCAATTACTTTTTGTATAAGAGACAAGTACTAAGTAGCAATGTTGCATATTACACTTGTTAATATCAAGTCACATGTTCAATACTTTATAACTATATATAAATAATATTGCATTAATATTTACAAGTTAACAGAATTATTAAAACTCTTTCTTAATAAACTTTTTTTGTAAGTTTAGCATTGGTGAGGATATATCATCATGGTCATGCCCAAGAATAACACCTGAATAGAGTGGAGAATTGAGCCAATGACTTAACATCTAAGAGTGTATTCACAACACAGTCGATCGTCGTCTATCCAAAACCCCGTGAGCTCTTTCTTAATAACCTTATCCAAATAATTGAATAAAGGTTTTTAACATTTTTAACTCCAAAAGAATAATGTTATTCCAAATTATTTATAATTTATAAGGTATTCATGGATTCTTAGGATTCTTTCTTAATGACATTCATAATGATTTATCATATTGTTAAAGTTTGTTTGTTTTTTGTTTTGTTTTTGTTTTTTTCTTTCCCCTTGTAATTTATGGAAGAGTATATTTATATAACTTGTAGAAGAGTATATTTGTGTAAAGTTTTTAGTGAAGACTCTTGATTTACGAATAAGTAGGAAATCATGGTTTTTTTTTATAAGGGTTGAAAAACTTGGGTTAAAATAATATTTTAGGAAATCATGGTTTTTTTATTATATATAGGGGTTGAAATACTTTGGTTGGGTTGGAATACTTTCGTTTATTACTAGAGAAGTTTATTATTTCGACCCATGATAATAAAATAATAATATCCTCAACATGTTTTTGAATTTATATAATCCCTTAATCAAATTGTCATTGTCATTGAGTGTGAGAATCACAACTAGATATATCTATTTGAATATGAATATATAGCCTTTCAATATAAGCATTGTTTTATGTATTTGCATGGGGTGGCTTCTTTTTGAAAGCATCTTCTCACGCTTATAAGTGGAAGAATATCAAACCTACTTAGTAGAAAAATATATAAAATAAATAAATAAAAATTAAAAATACCTTATGGGTCAGCCCATTCAATCTAAATTTTTAAGACCCTTGATCTTAATAATTTTTTCAAAAAATCTCAACCTATTTCTTGAAATCAATGATATATGCTTAGAAACAATTATGACAAATCTTATATAAGTGATCTTAATACCATATGGCTTAATGGAAGAAAAAAAGCACCCATCAAAAACTATATAGAAACAAAGAAAATCAGTCTCTTTAAACCTTTCAAATAAATTAGAAAAATAATATAATTAAAGTTTTCATATTAAGATGTAGTTTGATTTATTTACTATTGTATTTTTGGATAAATTATATTGATGATATTGAGGTCAATATAATTTATCCGTTTTTATTTTTGTTTTGTTTTGTTTTACATATTATAAATCACAAAAGCTTGAAAGAAGGAATCCATAAGATTTTATGAGTACACAACTTAGAGAAAGGGTTACATCTTGAGAAATTTGTTTCTTCTTGGTGTGTAGTAGATATGAAATTAAGATGGATTTATGCAAAATTTTAATAATACTATTTCTATTAATATAAATTTCACACATCTATAAAAAAAAAAAAAAAAAAAAAAAATTATATTATATATATTTATAATTTTTTTCAATTAAAACCCAACTTCTTAAAAAACAATACGCATTGGAGAAATTTTTGGCCGACGCGTTTCGAACCAACAAGTGTGGTTCATCGTCAGGACTAGATGAAGAGGCAGACCATGGAAAAGGCTTAAATAGAAAGCAATGTAGAGACATAATTTCAAATAACTGCTATATTTGAACAATAATATTTAAATTATGATATCAATTTATTAATATATTAAAAACAAATATTTATTAAGTAACGATTATATTTAACAACTAATTTTTAAAAAATAATATTTAATATTTTTAATAAATTAAAATTAAAAATAATAAATATTATTTTTCAAAAATTAGTCGTAAATATAGTCGTCACTTAATAATATTTAGTTTTAATATATTAATAAATTGATATCATAATTTAAATATTATTGTTCAAATATAGCGTGTTAGGGTCCTATAATAATAGGATTCATAATTTTGGATTAACTATGGTTAGTCTTGTAATATTGTACTTACTTTTGCTTTCTACAAAATGTTTTCCATGTTAAAAATTAAAAAATGTAAAGAGGGATGTCCTAAAAGAATAATCAAAGGACAAAAAGAAACTGAAAAGATCAAAAAAATGAAAAATATGAACCCCAAAAAGAAATAAAACATATCATGAAAGTGTGCAAATTCAAATGCCACTAGCTTTTACTTTACTGTGCAAAATAAGGTTGTGTGTAGCTTGTCAGAAATGCCACAATCCATGATGGTCAGATAGCTTAATCTTGACTCATTCATGCTTTAAATTGCATGTTAATAGATAGAGAATAAAGATCTAGCAAAACCTTGTAACCTTGGCAGATTAGTAGTGAGGTAGAGAATAAAAATGAGCTAAGCAGTTTAATCTGGCCATTGGAAGTTATAAAGTTAGAATTAGATAGTTTGCTTGTTAAAAGAAAAGGAAATAAAGGGTCAACAAGCTCAAATGCATCCAATAAAATGAGGAAAAAAATGTTAAGATAAATAAAGGGTAGGTAGAAGAAAGGTTGCTGAGTCAAAGAGCACATTTATCATGCTTAATCCTATGTTTCATGTGTAGGAGGATTTATGAGGAAGAAAGGATATTCATAAGCTGGTTTAACTAACTTCCTCTCATTTCACTATACCCCACATGCTAATTTGCTAATTTCCCCATTATCCCTTCATCACTTATAGATCCCCTTTTCCTGTCATTTTTATCTTTACCCCTTGGTTTCACAAATTTCCCTAGTAATTATCCTTCAAAAAATCATCCCCCTACCCAAAACCCCTTTTCCCTAGTGTGAAACCCATTCCCCATTACAAATGTTACCTTTCCCCCTTATTAATTTCCCCATTTCCATTCAAAACCCACAAGAACCCCTTTATCCTATGCTTTTATCCCCCTGATTTATTTAATTAACCCCCCATTTCATATTTCCCTGACAAACCTCTTTTAACCCACCAACCCTTGGTGCAGTTAAAAAACCCGGCCACATAAACCATGGTCCCACTTTATTAACCTGTTGCTTATGTTAAAAATCCTGACCTTATTGGTTAATTAATTACATTCCTGTGTAATTAAACATCGGGCTCCACAAATCCCTTTCCCAATTCCCTCTGTGCATCTTAACCATGTGATAGTCTTCTGATCTCTTGCCCCCAGATCCGATGGTACACATCCATATCGCGCGGATTCATCATCCGGCCTATAACATCCTGAGAACACGTGAGATTCGCAGTTTTTCCTAGGGACTGTTTTGCTATGTGGTGGCACGAGGTGAGATCGTGTGCTCGCAAAAAATATTGCTCGCCCTCCAAAAGCGGTGCCATGGCCCAGAAAACCACCTCCCCGGCCAAACCAAAAACTACCCTCTATTCATTTATAGTTTCAGCGCCAAAATGTGACCGTTACTGATTAAAATGACGGAAAAGCCCCAATTCACTCTTTTCGCTCATTTTTCACTGCAACTGTTGCTAACCAATTTGTGACGCACTGAACCTGAAACAACCAAATTGACCACCGTTTGTCGCCTAAAGAAGCTCTGAACACCTAATTGAAGCAATCATTTGACAGTTGAAGCCACTGTATCCTCTGCATTCACCACTGAACCCAATTTGCAGGTCAGACCATCGATTTCCAGGTTTTCTTGGGAAAAACCAAAACGACCTTTCAATTTGAAAATGCACAATTTAATTTGAAAGCTTAATTAATTGAATTAATTAAAGGAACTTGGCTAAATTGAAAAGAAACATGTTATACACCCCAAACCTTTGTTCAGATTGTAATTACCCACCCATTCTACCAGAACTTCTAAAACTCTCTCCTAGAACCCCTCAAAGCCTAATTCGTATATGTAAAACTAATTATAGCTTCCCAAACCTCTTTGGATGTGAGACCTCTGCAAACCCCTCACCTAGACATCGACCACCTTGCATTAGCAGATTTCCAAATAAAGGACACAACCTCCCTTACCTACCTTCTAAAGCTCCACTGTTGGAGTAAGGACAAATTCTTAAACCAAAACGATGACTTCCACCTTTGAGAGTCTAATTTGCCCAAATATTTGTTTCCATAAGTACATCCATTCCCACACATTATCCACTTCTGTCATGCTTGCTACATTCCTAGCAAAAGAGCTATTCTCAACACTAACCAGCAACTGTTATTTACCATCACTACAGAATCCATTAACCAAATGTTGTAGGTCCAACCAATCCCTAATGAGACCCCACGGTCTATTGGAGACTTGTTGGACCTCTATACCAAGTTAGACCTTCCCAGAATAGCCCAAATTTTCCATACTTTCATCATAGAGGAATGTCATACTCCCATAGATAGTCCCCCTTATGCTGCCACCATTTTTCTGAGAGAGGCAAACAAATTATTACCATGCTTTCTTGCATTTTAGGATATACCACAGATGAGCATGTGGATGAGGTTGTCCTGGCCTTCCTTTCCATCTTTAGCCCAGGCAAGCCTCCTGTTGTTATTTACAACTATCCTCAGTTTATTGCAGACATGATGCATGAACAATTCACCAGATTACCTACTCAAAGAGTATTCAAGTACTCTTCTATATTATTTCATATGTTCTTGTATTATCAATCAGACAAATTCCCTGTCAGCATCCAGAAGTTGGATACCAAGGGAAATCAAAGATCAGTTATTTAGTGGATACTCTTGATCCAAAAGTACTCCACTACATTCACCTATAAGGACTTCATTGTTTCATTTGTCCATCAAGTCATGAATATGCTAACCAGTAGCCCTCATCCTAGAATCAGCCAAGACATCAAAAGGGTGTTACAGTTGGCCAAGAACTATAAGGTGGGAGACTGGTATCTGTACTAGAACCACACAGAGATAAGAATTTATGGATGCCAAATTGCCCCTTACAAATTGCCCAAATACCTCCCCATGAGGATATTTGCACTAGAATATTTGAGGCAGATTATCAATTCTGATGAAGTCAACTTCGTAGAAGCTAGGAGCGAAACCCATTTCAAAATGAAAAATCAATTGGGCCCCTTCATTTGTAACACTAAGGAAGCTGGACCAGAGGCAGATAAGATTCTGCAACAAATGAAATTCAAGAATAGCTTTATGTGGCAGTATGACCCTTATGGAGTCATAAACAAGTTGAAGATCAAGGTCAAATTGGGACCTTTTATCCATCATCCCAGACCAGATATTGAGAGATTTTCCAACCAATCAGAATGGTTGGAAAATACTCTATTTGACATGGATAGTATTGTAGTGGATGTAGAAAGTACATTTATTAATGTAGAGAGACAAATTGATGAAAGTTCCTTCTTGCAGGTTCCATAACTAGGAGAACAAATAAATATTCCTCTTGTTTTACAGACTCCTGCAAATGAGGAGAGAAACCCAAAGAGAAACAGGGGGGAGGGTTTCATTTCAGCTATGGAAACCACAGATGAGCAGTTTGAAATCAGGAAGAGGCCCAAGATGAATCCTGTAACTGAACAGGAAGATACCATTGAAGTAGTAGAAATCATTGACAATGATACAATGGTGGAAAGAAGCAAAGGCACAACAGCTTCAAGAGAAACACAGCAGCCCTCAACATCTAACACTCAACTGATTGAGAGACAACTCAGTGTTGAGGTTTCTTCTTTCACTAGGCCAACAGATAAATAAAAGGTTATCAAGGACAGATACAAGGATATCAAGTTGAGAAATGAGAAGTTGAAGCCCAAAACCTATGCTCAATACTTCAAGCACACACTAGCAAATCAAAGCAGGTTGATGTCAGATTTTGACGTCAAAACAGGAAAAATGCAGGTGTCCTTCATGCAGCCTACTGTCGCGCAACCAAAAACATCAGCTGACTACAGGAAAACAGACTTTGAGATGTTGGCCAAGGATGTTCATCCCATTGACCAGATTGAATTCCACAAGCAGGCAGGAGAGATGATCTACTCCACCTTGACAGGAAAGGTCATGGTTGCACATAAGCTACAGATTTCATTAGATAATATTACAGCTCAATACAAATTGGAAAATGCCTCCTCAGAGGCCAAGGACAATAGGATCAAGTCATTGGAGGACTTGGTAATTGAGCTGGGACATGATCCCAATGACATCAAAGCGGCTACGAAATTGATCAAGAAGAAGAATGAGGACATTGCAACTCTCAAAAAACAACTAAAAATTCCTCATTCAGAGCACCCACAAATAAAAGATGCCCTAGAGAGCCAAACACATCAGCAGGAGATGATGGACCTCGTTTTACAATTGAATGATCAACTGAAGGAAACGGAAAAGGAGTTAGATATCTTGATATAGTAAAAACAAGCTAGTCATGAGACTGCCCCTGCCACTGTTATCCCAGTAGTTACTACTGCAGTACCATCCACCTTGGCAGCATCATTAGCTCCTACAACTCCAATGGCTACAACACTTCCAGCTTCTATAGCGTCTACATTAGCAACAGGGGCAACAATAGCGACTCAGCCAAGTGATGAGGCTAGTAAATTGGTCAAAGCAATAGAAGACATGTCCATTCAGGCCATAGAAAGGAACAAGCTCAAGGAGAAGGTAACCAGTCTAGAGACTGACTATAAGCTTGCACAAATTATGCACAAAGAAGAAGTGTAGAAATAAACCAGGATGAATGAAAGAATAAAAAGCTTGGAGAAGGAATTGACTTTGAAGGAACCACTTGGCCAAGCCAAGGAACAGTTATGGGCCAATATCACTGACTCTGTCAATGATATTTGGCCATCCATTTAGTTATATTTTGAACAAATTGACTTAGTGAAAGAGGCTATAGAAGCCATACAAAGAGTCAAAACAGAACTGGGAGACATGCCAAAGGAAGCCACTACAATAATTCACTTCCTTAACTCCAAAAATAAGTATGAATTGGAGGAATTGGAGACACCTGACAGGATAGGTACAATACTGGAAGTAAAAAGGGTCCTCACCAAAAGAAATTTAATGCTAAACCTAGAAGATAAGTGCCAAACCATGCAACTGGCTATAGACAGATTCATGGTTAATTTTAAAGTTTTGAGGCAAAAGGTTCAGCCAAATCCCTTACTAATAATTGATAAATTAATGCCACATGAGGACTACAAAAGAAGAATTAGAGAAGTGGCCAGAGATCAGGTAAACACTTCATCTATGAAGGGGATACCTACTGGCAAAGTCCTATACCAGACTTTTGAGAACTTTTTTTACCTCCAGCATGAGGTAAAACACCTTTTAGTGAATAAGCCCACTTTTGCCAAGTACACGGAGGGATATGAAATTTATAGGAAGATGATAAATATCCAATTACCAGATGCAGAAACATGGGAGAAATTGAATGACTTACTGTATAAATACACAGTCAAAATGTAAAAATGTACGGTAAGGGTGAAAAAGCACAGTAAAAGGATAATTACAGGCCAGCCAAATAAAAGAGTATCAGTTGAAAGATCAAAGTAAAAAAACATCTAGCGTGAAGACCAACAACAAGGCAGAGAATAAAAGGCAAAATATCATAGCATAAAGGAAGCACAACCTAATAAACAGGGACAACATACATCAGTTGAACATCTGTCTCTATCTTCTTGCATGAAGATATTTCTTTCTCCTAGATTAATTCCCAAGATAGTTTGGGATATTTTGTAAATTATTTTTGTATAAATACTTCATAATTTGAAGTATTGAGGGTGGATTGCTATACATTTGTAGAGTTATTTTGATCATAAACCTAAGGGTCATTGTATCAATTTTTCAAGTCAGCAGACTAGACCAAGTAATAAAGAGATTGCATTACAGGATTCATGTGTTGACCTATTACAGTGAAGTATTTTCTTTGTAAAAATTGTTATTTTCTTACGATTTTCACAAACTTGAATGTTATCTAAAGTTGAATGAATTAACTAGAAATTTATCTCATAATTTGTTTAAGTACACTCTATTTTGAATAGTTGATCATTTCCATGTTTTCTTCTGATATCCGGATCTGAGAATCCTTAATTGCTATCCCATCTCGGTTGACCTCTTTCACTTTCTTCATAATCTCGCCTCATGAACCCTTAATTACTCCTTGGATCCGACTGAAAACCACTTCACCATCCAACCTTGAGAACTGAAGTAACTCTGTTATCTTGCCATGTAGACACTATTTTTAGAACTTGATCCAGTCTTGTTTGCTTGACATTTGACCCCATAGCCCAATGGTAAAAGGCACCCCTCTATTCATCTAAGTAAGTGATCCCACCACCAAATCCAAATCAAAACCCAAGTACAATCATAACTAGCCTAAAATCAAACAACTAAACAAAGTTAAAACATAAAGAGAGAGTCCTATCTAAGCATTAGGAAGGCTAGATCCTAATCTCCAAAGTAGGTTTGTGGTTACCTCTAATCATTTCTTTCTAATCACCTCTAGAGAAATATTGCAGTTATAACATATTAGCGACCATACTGGGAAGCTTCGATCCTCAATATAATAAAAAATTAAGGAAATATTAATTCTCATCTTGTTCCCCTTAAGGTATTTTAGAGTTGATGTTAAAAAGTTTCAAAAAACAATTAAAAAAATAAAATTTTGGCTCCCAAAAAGACTCATTATACCAGGGCAAATATAGATCCAAACCCTGCTACAATAGTTGATGACCCTGACAGAATTTTAAGAAAACCAAAGAAGATAGAAACTCAAGCAGGTAGTAGCCAGTTAGTTAAAGCAAATTCATTCCCCAAGGAATTATCAACTTTAGAGGAAATTCCATTTGATTTTTCATTTGACCTCTCATTATTTAGAACTAAATCAAAAAATGCAATCCATGAAGCTATGTTAGACCCAAATTTTGTTCAATTCATTGAGTCAAAAAAGGTGCCTATACATCCAAAATTAGATAAACTTGTGTTGGATTCTTTTGACAAGCTAGAAGCTTTCACCTCTACATTGATAGGCCATATAGATGATGCATACCTTCAACAATTAGTTGAATTAGCTGCCCTCACTGCTGCTGCCTCTAAAATTTCTGCACAATCTTCAAATATTGTAAATACACCTTCATTAACTACCACCTCACCTATAATATCCACCACAGTTCATTCCCCTAAACAAGTTTTTCATCAGCTTCCTATCCCACCAAACTTGTCAACCTCATCTAGTTCATCTCCATCCATTTCAAGCCCTTCCTTAAGAACCACTAATTTTCCCCCTAGTCAAACCAAAATCTCAGCCATGGTAGACCGATATGCACCTCTGGTTTTACCAGCATAGCTCCATGCCATGCCTCAAGATTACCAGAGCAAAATCTTTTTGTTTGATGCTACTGGTCAGTATACTGCCCAATAGCATGTGAACAAAATGACTGACTATTTTGAGTTGCATGAGATTGATGAATTTGGTGTCCAAATGAGGTTGTTTGCCCAAACATTAACTCGGGATGTTGAGAAATGGTTCAAAGGTATACCAGCTAATCATATTGCAGATTTAGCTACTTTTCATATATTATTCATTGATAGATGGGAGAGAAATAAAAACCCTCTGCAAATACTTTCTAAAGATGATAACATTAGAAGAGCTCCTAATGAGTCAATTCATGATTATTGTACTAGGTTCAATAGCATCTACAATGCAATCCCTGCTAATATTAAGCCTCCACTAGACCTAGGATTGATCAAATTCCCTGATGGTTTTGACACTGATATGTCATACCAATTAAGGGAAAGAAACTTCGAAACATTGGAACAAATGCAATGTAATGTTGTTAGTGTAGAAGTCAATCTATTAGCTAAGAAAGTTAGGATGAGAAATCAAAAAAGAGTTTTTATTAAAGAGGAAACTTCAACTTCTGATGGTAAAATAGATAGTTTAGAAAAGAGTGTGGAAAGAATAATGGATATATTAGAAAACATGGAAAGAAAAACTCATTGGGAGAATCAACAGCCACCACCAATAAGAAACCCCAATTTCAGGAAGAATCCTCACATTTGAAACAATGCTATACCAGATCAGCAAATTAGACCACCCTTCCAGGAAAACTATGTTGAGGGTTCACAAAACCATGAGGGAGAGGATGACACCCAGATAAACTTATTAGAGATCAAAAATGAAGATGTTTTTTTTCTTACTCAAGAAGAGTAGGAATTGTACATCCTGCAACATTGCAATTAGAATCTAGAGAGTCCTTTGACTTTAAACATGGAAATGAATCTGCCATATATGAGGTTCACAAACAGTATAGCCATAGAAGTAAAAAGAATAATGAAATTCCCACTAAGAGATCAATACAAACCCAAACTAAAAAGATAAGAGAAGCTCCTATCACCAAAATCCTACAAATCCTCCCTAGGGGAAATCAGGAGACTTTCAGCCCAAAAATTGTAGATATAACTTCATCGGAAACTCAAACTAAAATTGTTACTCAAATCATTCCAAATAAGAGAATTCAAAACAAAACTGTTGAAACATAGACCGAAGTGCCAAGTACTGAAAAAGAAGATAAAAACACACAGACCACATTTGCTAAGGAAGATCTCAACCAGTCAAAAAAACTCAATTGCCATTAACATTAAAACTGAGATAGCAAAATTGAAAATATCAGTTCCTTTGACCGAGCTAGTGAAAAATGAATCATATAGATCACAGATCATTGAAACATTGAATATAGGAGAAGGAGAGGATGTTGTGAATTTGAATGATGATCAACCTGAGTTATTGTTTGGTCTTAGAGTAAATGGTACACATCAGCAAGGGGGTATCCCTCCTTTCTATGTTAGCTTGAACATTCATGACAAAATATTACATAATGCTATGCTAGACTCAGGGGCATCCCATAACTTAATGCCAAAAGCTATCGTGGAGAGACTAAACTTAGATATCACCATACCATATGAGGACCTATTTTCCTTTGACTCTAGCCAAGTTAAATGCCTCAGCTTGATCAAAGATTTGTGTGTAACTCTAGTCCAGTGCCTAGCAAAGAGTATTGTGATGGACATAGTAGTAGTTGACATCCTACCCAAGTATGGAATGTTGTTATCTCATTCATTGGGAGCAAAATTGCAGGGATCTTTACAATTAGATATGTCATATGCCACCATATCCGCTTTTGGTCAATAAAGAAAACTTTATAGAGAAACCTTGATGAAATACATGGTGAGTAGTGCAGAAAAACCACAGAATTTCCCTATATACTCCATGCATTCTGATATGGACTCATTCATCTTGTATAATTCAGAACATGACAAAAAGGAAATCACAGTTGTAGAAGAAAAATACAAAACACCTGATAGTGAAAACAGTTTTTATGAGTCTATATGGCATCTAGATTTTGATGGCTCTATGAATAGATAGGAGTTGCAGGAGTGTGGATTCACAACATGGAGAACAATCATTCTGAGGGTCATGCATTTAGATTAAACTTTAAGTGCACAAACAACATGGCAGAATATGAAGCTCTAATCTTAGGACTACAAATGGTTAGAAAACTTGGAACCAAGAGAGTTTCTATTATGGGAGACTCATAATTGATTATCAAATAAATCAAAGTTGAATAATCTATAAATAATCCTAGACATGGCCAATATAGAGAGACTGTCCTAAATTTGGTTGAAGACCTTCTAGAAACAGATTTTGCTGCCATTCCTAGAAAACAAAATATGCAAGCTCATAGTTTGGCCACTTTTGCTAGTACGTGCAAATTGTCTTTTCAGCCCAACTACCAGTACACTGCAGAAGTGAGACATAGGCCTGTTATACCTGACAATTTAAAATATTGGCAGATTTTCTCACAAGATTCTCAAATTTATGATTTAATGAATGTTGAAGGTGAGTTTCAAAACTGTAATATAGATCCAAATTGTACAGTAGACAATGACATAGATAGTGGGATAGATGTAAATATTTTAGATATAGGTAAACCCACTAATTTCACTAAAGTAGAAATAGATAACTTAGAAAATGTAGAAATAGAAGAAATAATGAATGATGATCCTGAAATTCTAAACCTTAAAAAGAATTTTTTTCCTAAGGGATTACTCCCATTAGAAGATTTGTTTGATTCAAATGATGTAGCTAGGAAACTAAAAGTGGAGCCTTTAAGAGCATATATAAAAGAATGTAACATAGGAACTAAAGAAAAAGCTAAGTACATTAAAATATCAAAAGCCTTACCTCGAGATGAAAAGGTTAAATATATAATATTGTTTAAAGAGTTTCAATATGTCTTTGCCTAGAGTTATGAAGACCTAAAGTCTTATGACACCAGCATAATTCAACACAAGATACCTATCAAAGAAGATCATAAACATTTTAAACAGAAGCTTAGGAGAATTAATATAGTTCTTATGCCATTAATTGAAAAGGAAGTAAAAAGGATGTATGATGCCCAAATCATAGCTCCCACTAGATATTCAGATTGGGTCTTAAACTTAGTCACTACTAGGAAGAAAACAGGAGAAATCAGACTCTGTGTTGATTTCAGAAACTTGAACAAAGTCTCATTAAAAGATAACTATCCTCTCCCAAAGATGGACCATATTCTTCAGAGGGTAGTAGGTTCATCTAGAATTTCATTGCTTGATGGATTTTCTAGATACAGCCAAATCTTAGTTAAACTAGAGGACCAAGCAAACACTGCAATTACTACTCCTTGAGTTACTTTGAAAATGGCTTTTGGATTAACGAGTGCAGGAGCAACATTTCAAAGAGCTATGAATATAGCTTTTGCCAAATAAATCCATGACTTTCTAGTTGTTTACCAAGATGACATCACAATCTTTTCAAAATCTGATAATGAACATCTAGATCACCTGAGAAGAGTTTCCATTAAATGTAGAAAATTTGATATTTCATTAAATCCCAAAAAGACACTCTTTGATCTAGAAGAAGGTAAACTCTTGGTTAGAATAGATCCTGCTAGAATAAAGGCTATATTGACCATCACTCATCCTAGAAACATCAAAGAATTACAGTCATTTCTAAGCAAAATAATTTTTCTCAGGAGATTCATTTCAAACCTAGCAGAATTAATTAGAGAACTAAATAACATGTTAAGAAAAGATTCAGCACTTACATGGACAGTGAAGGCTAAAAAGTCTTTTAAGGCCATCAAGGAAGCCCTTACCAAAACTCTAGTCCTCATAAGTCCTGATTTCCAGAAAGATTTTATAATTTTTTCTTTTGCTTCAGAACATACCATTGCAACAGTCTTTTTGCAAAAGAATGATTAAGGATATGAACAACCCATTGCATTTTTTAGTAAATCTTTAAGAGATGCAACACTAAAGTACAACATAATGGAAAAACAAGCACTAGATTTAGTGAAGGCTATTAAAGATTTCAGAGTTGACATCTTGTATTCATACATCATTGCTTATGTTCCAAATTCAGTAGTAAAGGAAATTTTGACACAAAATGGGCCTGAAGGAAAGAGAGACAAATGGATTGCCACTATTTTGGAATGTGACATAGAAATAGAGCCTATAAAACTTATCAAAGGCCAAGGTTGAGCCAAACTCATGGCTGAATCGAATTGTCAAACCTTAGATATAAATTTAATTGGTGCCCTAGATGATTAGGAAGAGATGACAACTCCACAGATCAGTGAACCTTTTACAGATTCACCTTGGTATGCAGATATCATATTTATTTTACTAAACTTACAAGCTCCTCCTTGTTTATCTAGAACTAAAGCTGGATTTTTTAAAATGAAATCAATGAGATATTGTATCATAGATAATGCTTTATTTTGGAAAGATAATGATGGCATTATATTAAATTGTTTACTGAAAGATGAAGCTGATAAAATTATGCAAGAATTTCTTGTAAGAGATTGTGGAGGACACTTGTATTGGAAAACAACTGCTGACAGGATTCTAAGGGTTGGTTTTTACTTACCCACTCTTTTTGCAGATGTTAAGAAACATGTGACCTCCTATCATAAGTGCCAAATATTTGAGGTTAAAAGGAAGCTCTTACCTTTACCTCTCAAACCCATATCCACAGAAGAGCCATTTCAACAATGGGATTTAGACTTCATTGGAGAAATTCACCCAGCCTCCTCAACCCAGCATAAATGGATTTTGACAGCCACTAATTACTTTACCAAATAGATAGAAGCCATCCCTTCTAGACAAGCCACATAATCTGTCATTATTTCATTCCTTGAAAACAATATCTTGTCAAGATTTGGATGCCCCCAAAAGCTCATTACTGATAATGCAGTTGCTTTCAAATCCAAGAAAATGATAGACTTATGTAACAAATATCACATCACCCTTGGCCATTCCACTGCCTATTACCCTCAAGGTAATGGACTTGCAGAATCCTCAAACAAAAGCCTTGTCAATATCATTAAGAAACTACTGGAAGACAACAAGAAGACATGGAACAAAAAGTTGGTCAATGCCTTATGGGCAGATAGACTAACTATGAAAAGTTACATTGGTGCATCTCCTTATTAGTTAGTATATGGTATGGATGTTGTTTTTCCATCCTCTTTAGGAGTGCATGTGATGAGGATCATCCAAGAGTTGCAGGTAGAACCAAATGATATCTAAAGGAGGATAAATAAGACAATAAACTTGCAGCAAACCAGAGAAGAAATCTATGTTAAATCAAAAGTAATCCACGATAAAATCAAAAAGATTTTTGACAAGAAGACTAAAGCTGATGATTTTTACATAGGTGATAAAGTTTTGAAATGGGATACTAGAAGAGAAGATAAGGGCAAACATGGCAAAATTGATTTTCTGTGGCAAGGCCCTTATGTCATTTATGGTTACAGAGGTAACAATAAATTGTTCTTGAGAGACCTAGATGGAACAGATCTACCAGGAGGACCTGTCAATAGTAGAATGCTAAAGCATTACTTATCCACAGATTAACAGTAATTCACTTTACTTTACTCATTGTATATAACATTACAGAGTTTAGATTGGATTGGATGGTAATCTTTTGAAGTTGAAACCTGGAGAGAAGACCGGGAGCTTTGAACGATTCACCGTCATAAGTATGAATAAAGAAAAATCACAGAAGAGCAGTTTACAAGTTAACTACAGTTATAGTTCCAAAGGCTACTAATCTTAAAGTTCTTTACATTTCACCAGGAAATGTGATCCCCATGTGGAGCCACTGTTAGGGTCCTATAATAATAGGATTCATAATTTTGAATTGGCTATGGTTAGTCTTGTAATATTGTACATACTTTTGCTTTCTGCAAAATGTTTTCCATATTAAAAAATAAAAAATGTAAAGAGGGTATGTCCTAAAAGAATAATCAAAGGACAAAAAGAAACAAAAACGATAAAAAAAGTGAAAAATATGAACCCCAAAAAATATAAAACAGATCATGAAAGTGTGCAAATTCAAATGCCACTACTTTTTACATTACTATGCAAAATAAGGTTGTCTGCAGCTTGTCAGAAATGCCACAATCCATCATGGTGAAATAGCTTAATCTTGACTCATTCACGCTTTAAATTTCATGTTAATAGATAGAGAATAAAGATCTAACCAAATTGTTTAACATTGGCATACTAGTAGTTAGGTAGAGAATAAAAATGAGCTCATCAGTTTAATCTCAGCCATTGGAAGTTATAATCTTAGAATTAGATAGTTTGCTTGTCAAAAGAAAAGGAAATAAATGATCTGCAAGCTCAAATGCACCCAATAAGACAAAGAAATTTTTTTAGGATAAATAAAGGGTAGGAAGAAGAAAGGTTGCAAATGCACAAGGTTGTTAAGTTGAAGAGCACATTTATCATTCTTAATCCTATGTTTCATGTGGATGAGGATTTATGAGGAAGAAAGGATATTCATAAGCTGGTTTAACTAACTTCCCCTCATTTCACTATTCCCCACATGCTAATTTTCTAATTTCCCCATTATCCCTTTATCACTTATAGATCCCCTTTTCCCCTCATTTTTATCCTTACCCCTTGGTTTCACACATTTTGCTAGTAATTACCCTTAAAAAAATCATGCCCCTACCCAAAACCCCTTTTCCCTAGTGTGAAACCCATTCCCCATTACAAATGTTACCTTTCGCGCTTATTAATTTCCCTATTTCCCTTCAAAACCCACAAAAACCCCTTTATCCTAAGTGTTTACACCCCCCCACCCCCCGATTTTTCTAATTAACCTCCCCATTTCATATTTCCCCAACAACCCTCTTTTAACCCACCAACCCATGGTGTAGTTAAAAAACCCCGCCACATAAACCATGGTCCCACTTTATTAACCTGCTACTTATGTTAAAAATCTTGACCTTACTGGTTAATTAATAACATTTATGTGTAATTAAACCCTGGACCCCGCAAATCCCTTTCCCAATTCCCTTCGTGCATCTTAACCATGCGATAGTCGTCTGATCTCCTGCCCCAGATCTGATGGTACACATCAATATCCTGTGGATTCATCATCTGGCTGATAACAGTGCGAAAGCACATGAGATTCATAATTTTTCCTGGGCACTATTATGCTACGTGGCAGCACTAGGTGAGGTCGCGTGCTCGCGAAAAATACCGCCCACCCGCCAAAAGCGATGCGATGTCCCAGAAAACCAACTCCCCACCCAAACCAAAAACTACCCATTGTTCATTTATAATTTCCACACCAAAATGTGACTGTTACCCGTTAAAAGGCCGAAAAAAGCCCCGATTCACTCTTTTCACTCATTTTTCACTACAACTGCTGCTAACCTATTTGCGACACCCTTAACCTGAAATGACCAAGTTAACCATTGTTTGTCGCGTGAAGAAGCTCTGGACACCTAATTGAAGAAACCTATTGACAATTGAAGCCATCGTACCCTCTACATTCACCACTGAACCCAGTTTGTAGGCCAAACCATCGATTTCCAGGTATTCTTGGGAAAAACCACAACGACTAATCTGAAATCACCCCTAGGCGACCTCACGAAGTTAATGAAGGTATTACAGACTCATGTGCTAGTGTGTGTGTCTATGTTATCTTAGGCAATGAATCGATAAGATTGCAAAATAAACACACTTGAAACAGTAAGAGATCACAGTAAGCAAAACAGAAACACAACAAAATTTAATAAGGAGTTCACCCAATCCTCCTGGGCTACGTCTCCTGGTCCAACTTTCAGTGGTGGCCTTTTTATTATGTTTTTAAAGCAGACTCTTACAATAAGGAGCTCAATTTGAGTCTCACTTGACAGAGGATGATTAGTAGGATGGCACTCCCCTTATTGAATTTTGACCTTAATTGGTCTTTGTCTGCTCGATGCTTCCCTTACTCTGATGGTCAGCTCAGCTTCTCTATTCTCTACAATTCTGAATTTCTTTCTGTGTCTCTCGGCCTTTGGCTTCTTCACTGCTTCTCTGCCTCACTGTCTCTTTGTCTTGTCTCTATCAACTCGTGGCCTTAAAGCTAGTTCATTCCCCGACTGTTTGTTTCAGCTTCCTGACTCTCTGGATCGCCTGCTTCTATCTACTGGGACTTCTCTACCCTGCATCATCATTTCTGCGTAACGCTTTGCAGAGAGGTGGTCACCTATCTTCTTGCGAACTAAGTGTCAGTTCTTTCTGAACGGTCGTTTTTTTTTTTTTTTTTTTTTTTTTTTTTTTTTCCGTTATTTCCCAGATGCCTGCGAAATGGATCCTTATGTTGACTCATTTGGTCAAATCCGACTTCAAATCTTCATGCACCATAGTTTATTTCTCCCTCCATTCTGGTCATCCATCAGGTTGAACCTCCACCATTCAATCTGGAGCCCACAGATCCTACAGTCTTCGCTTATATCACGCGATTGAGTTTCTCAATCGTTAGTCCACGATGTAAGCGGTTTTTCTCTCTCCCCGCTAGACACGCGTCACTCGGTGTATGGAATCACTGGGTCTTCGACCAAACCCATTTACCGCCCGAAATGCCTCTGATATTTTGCCAGTTTTTTAGCACGGGACCCGCCTGTCAGTTGTAGCGCTTTCCCATGGTTTTCTGGTTTCCCTTATGACCGAGCGCTCGAGGCTTTTCCTTCTTGAGGGGTTTTGACCAGTGATACGTGATTTTCACTAATCACATATCAGAAACAACCTCTGTTTCTGGGTTTGAGCTTCCCAACTACTATTTTTGCGCCATGCACAATCTCCATGGGCCAACAATCAGTGCGCTTTGACCGAAGGTCCTCGTTGCTCCGTGTTGGCTGCAAATTATCATTATTCAGAGGCTATTTCTGATAGTTATAATATTTCTTGAAGTCTGACATTGATTCTTAACAATCATGGAATTGTTTGAGGATCTAATTCGGATCACGGTCTTCCCATTGAAAAAGCTTTTGGACCACCAAAAGTTGGTTTTCAAGCATCGACTAAGTGAGGATACAACTTTCTCACCTGTCCAATCTCTATCCATTTTTCACTACTTGGCTTTGAACCCCTGAGCCCAATCCTGAGGTACTCAACATCTCCCTTGCACGTCGTTCTCACCTTCCTGTCCAGAACTATGTCTTCCTGCAATTCATTAAGATATTCAGGTAGCAGGTCATCAATAGAAGGCAATTGACTCTCTTCTTCAGGATCTTCAATTAACGAAGGTTTAAATAGTCTCAAGTTGTCTGCATTGATGACTGAGTAGATGTGCATATAAGCTTGCAAATCAAGGTGAAAAGTATTCTCACCAATTTTCTCAAGGATCCTGAAAGGTCCATACCTTATTAGTTTCAGCTTTTTACCTTCACATTGCATCCTGTCCTTGCTGATATACAACCAGACTTGATCACCAGCTTGGAAACTATGCTCCATCTAATGCTTGTCATGCCTTGCCTTGTATTTGGCCTAGCTCTTTTCCAGCTATTCCTATACGGCCTGATGGATCTCTTGGATTTGTTCAATGAACCTAGTTCCCCTGTCCACATCATTGTGTCCCTCAACTGTTGTGTCCTTACCAAAGAAAAAATCCAAGGGAGACCTTGGTGTGAAACCAAAACAGGTCTCAAAAGGAGATCTTTGTGTGGAATAATGTTTGGCTTGGTTGTAAGCATGCTGCACATAACACAAATGTTCATCCGAAAGCTTAGGATGCTTGCTGTAATATCCCCTGAGCAACTAGATCACTATCCTGTTGACTACTTCTGTCTGGCCATCGGTTTGTGGATGGAAAGTTGCGCTTTTCTTCAGTTTGGTGTCCATCAATTCCCACAGACTTGACAAAACTTTCCCACAAATCGGGTGTCTCCATCAGATATAATGGAAGTGGGTAATCCAAAATGAACCCATATATGTTGAAAGAACAGTTTTGCAGTTTGTTCAGTTGTAATCTATTTATTACAAGGTATCAAAATACACATTTCACTGAACTTATCCACAACAACATACAGATAATCATGACCTTTCCTAGATTTAGGCAGTCCTCCAACAAAGTCCATGGAAACACTTTCCCAAGGATGAGAAGGAACTGGTAATGGAGTCTACAAGCCTAGTTTTCTATTGTTGGGCTTGCTTTTAGCACACATAGTACACCCTCTCACATATCTAGAAACTGTCTCGTTCATTTTTTGCCAGTAACAAAATATTTGCAGTTGTGCAACTGTTTTACTTACCCCAAAATGACCTAATATTAGAGGAGTGTGTGCTTCTATCTTGAGCATATTGTTCAATGTAGCTCTCATGTAACACATAATTATGCTTAAGTATAGTAGATGCATTTATAATGGGTCTAGATAACATATCTGCAACTTTATTATGTATGCCCTTTTTATATCTGATGACTAAATGAAATTGTTGTAGGAAACCCATCCATCTATAGTGTCTTGATTGTTGCAACTTAGTTTGGAAGTGTAGATTTTGAAGTGGTTGATGATCACTATGTATAACTGTTTCTTTTCCCATTAAGTAATGTTTCCATTTTTTCACACTCTGTACTAATGCATACAATTCTTTATCATATGTAGGATATTTAACTACTGCAGAATTAAATGTCTCAAAATGATAACATATGGGTTTATCGTGATGTATCAACACTGCTCCCATGGCATAGTCACTGGCATTCGTTTGAATCTCAGGCGGTCTTTGAAGATCTAGCAGTGCTAGTACTGGTGTTGTACTAATCTTTTCTTTCAAGGTGTCGAAGGCTTTCTGTTGTTTGTCTCCCCACTGAAACACCTTGTTCAATCATGTTAAAGCATGTAAGGGAGTTGCAATTAAGGAAAAGTTAGAAATGAACTTTCTCCAATATTGTGCTGCTCCTAAGAAGCTCCTAACTTCTATAGCAAATTTGGGTTTAGGCCAGTTTACAATGACTGCCACCTTAGAGGGATCTATCTTCAATTCACCACCCCCTATTATATGTCCCAAATAATTTAAAGATGTTTTTCCAAATTCACATTTTGAGAGTCCAACATAAAGTTTTTCTCTTTTCAAAACATAGTGTCTGCTTAACATGCTTTAAATGTTCTTCCTATGTTTTGCTAAAGACCAGAATGTCATCCAGATATATAATAACAAAATCATCAAGAAAAGGTCTGAGTACATCATTCATTATTCTCATGAAAGTAGCAGGAGCATTAGTTAAGCCAAAAGGCATAACCAGCCACTCATACAATCCCTGCTTGTTTTGAAAGCAGTCTTCCATAAGTCTTGTTCTGCAACTTTGACCTGATGATATCCACTATGCAAGTCTAACTTTGAAAAATAAACAACTTCTTTCAATTGATCTAATAGATCATCTATGTGAGGAAGGGGATAATGATTTTTTATTGTTATCTTATTAAGTGCTCGGTAATCAATGCACATTCTCCACGAGCCATCTTTCTTTCTCACCAAAACGATTGGAGACCCACATGGTGATGTGTTAGGTCTAATGAACCCCTTCTCGAGCAACTCCTGCACCTGCTTCTTAATTTCTACATTCTCTAAAGTGGACAACTTGTAGATTCCAATGTTAGGCAATGGAGCATCTTGATGTAAATTAATATCATGCACTATTTCCTTTTTGGGTGGCAGACCTTTAGGTTCTTGAAACAAGATATCATACTTTGAAACAACTTTTTCTAAATCAGATTGTTGTTTAGCATCACAACCCTCAAATACATTGGTTTTATCAGGTTCCTTTTCCTTTACAACCATCAGTAAAAATTGTTTGCATGAATTTATAATTTGTTTCACCTGCCTTGAGTTTATGAGAGTGTAATTATTCTTGAGCTGAGCTCTTACAAAGTATTTGATTCCATATTTAACGAGTAGATACTTGTTCTCAACTCTATAGAAAATAGTTTTTCTGTCATACAAGTAAGGACTTCCTAAAACAATTCCACATATATCCAAAGGAATTATGTCTAACTCAACCTCATCTACAAATGTTGACCCAAAAGAAAACTTGAGTTTGCATTGTCTAGTCACTTGTAGTTGTGCTTTATCAC
>APFE031395879.1:38519-74972 GCA_000404065.3 Pinus taeda | reverse complement strand
TTATGTAATCATTTGATTGTTAGTGTATGCAGGTTTCAAAGTGAAGGAGGAGCTCATCTGGATTGACGAGGCTAGACTGCTACAACAAGCGTTGGACTTGAGGTAGGATTGAAAAACACTTGGTTTCTCATAGAATAATGCATGTTTAGAGAAGAATTGCTCTTAATTGTCTTGTTTGTCACTAGAGAGTCTTAGACTCCTAGGGAGGTTAGTTTTGTCAGCAAAAATAACTCTTTCCGCATGACAATGCCCATCCTTCTTAAAGTGAGTGCATGAAGACTTCTTTTATGTGCAGTGTTGGCCTTCCTCTCTTTCCATTTCTATTTTCTTTTCTCCTTATTCTTCCTTGCAATGGGCTTGGATGATCCCTAACTTCTGGGTTCACATTCTTTCCTCTAACTTTTAGATGCGTAGCTTGAACATATACCTCATCTATACTAGTGGGATTAAACATGAGGATAGTGTGCCTCATGTAGCTGTGTAGACCACCGATGTACTTCAACAGAGTCTCAGGTTAGTCTAATTAAATTCCTAGAATCAAAGCTCTCTTCCTAAATTATTGGGTGTAACCTTGTACACTTTGCCCTTTCAATTGTCGAAGAGTTTGCCAGCTCATCATGGCTTGTTGCATGTAGGCCAGTGGATAGAACTGCTTTTTGATCGTAGAAACAAATTCACTCCAGACAAAAAGAGTCTTACCATGTCTCTTCATGTCAGCTTGGGTCTTGCCTTCCCACCAAACCAAGGCAGTGCCTCCAAGGCGTAGGCTAGCCAGCTGAATCTTGCTCTTGTCTGAATCAATACTTTGCACTCTGCAATAAACATCAATTTGTCTAATCCAATTGTCCAACTTTTCTGCATTCAACTCTCCATCATATATTGGTAAATCAAATTTAACATCTAGTTTAATCAAAGATGTCTTCTTTTTATGTTCAGGGCTATTAGGAGGCGTGAGAAAGTTTTCTTCTTTCCCTTTGCTTTTTGAGTGGTCATGGAGGAGAGACTCTTCTTCTCCTTTATCTTGTTTGAAGCCTGATGAATCTTCATCTTTATGTTTTCTAAAGTCCTTATACATTTCCTCTACCATGGACCTTATGGCCAGGAAACTATCTATAAATTAAGGGTCTGGCCCCACATAACCTTCCTCCGACATTGTCTTCTAAGGATAGACTCTTCTAATTTCCGGATTAGTTTCGACCAACTCTCCTTCTCCTAATTTGATCTTTGATCTAATTAACATTCAATAGCTAAAACCAACACAAGCTTGTCTAACATTAACAACCTATAACTTTGATACCACTTGATCTAAAATCACCCCTAGGCGACCTCAGGAATTTAATGAAGGTATTACAGACTCATGTGCTGGTGTGTGTGTGTCTATGTTATCTTAGGCAACGGATCGATAAGATTGCAAAATAAACAGACACTTGAAACAGTAAGAGATCACAGTAAGCAAAACAGAAACACAGCAAAATTTAATAAGGAGTTCACCCAATCCTCCTAGGCTACATCTCCTAGTCCAGCTTTTAGTGGTGGCCTTTTTCTTATGTTTTTAAAGCAGAGTCTTACAATAAGGAGCTCAATCTGAGTCTCACTTGACAGAGGATGATCAATAGGATGGCACTTAGAAATCCCAAGTCCTTGGAGTTCACAGACTCCCCATACTGAATTTCAACCTAAATTGGTCTTTGTCTGCTCGATGTTGCCCTTACTCTGATGGTTAGCTCAGCTTCTCTATTCTCTGCAATTCTACCTTTCTTTCTGTGTCTCTCAGTCTTCGGTTTCTTCATTGCTTCTCTGCCTCACTATCTCTTTGTCTTGTCTCTGTCACCTTGTGGCTTTAAAGCCTGTTCATTCCCCGACTTTTCGTTTTGATTTTCCGACTCTCTGGATCACCTGCCTCTGTCTGCTAGGACTTCTCTTCCCTGCATCATCATTGTTGCGTAACGCTTCGCAAAGAGGTGGTCACTTGTCTTCTTGCTAACTGATTGTCAGTTCTTCCTGAACTGATTTCCCAGATGCCGGCGAAACGGATCCTTCTGTCAACTCATTTGGTCAAATCGGACTTCACATCTTTATGCGCCATAGTTTATTTCTCCCTCGGGTCCAGTCATCCATCGGGTTGAACCTCTGACATTCGATCTGGAGCCCCTAAATCCTACGGTCTTCGCTTATATCACGCGGTTGAGTTGCTCGATCGTTAGTCCACGATGTAATTGGTTTTTCTCTCTCCCCGCTAGACACGCGTCACTCGGTGTATGGAATCGTTGGGTCTTCGGCCAAACCCACTTACTGCACGAAATGCCTTCGATATTTCGCCTGTTTTTTAGCGTGGGACCCACCTGTCGGTTTTAACACTTTCCCACGATTTTTTGGTTTCCCTTGTGACTGAGTGCTCGAAGCTTTTCCTTCTCGAGGGGTTTTCCAGTGATACGCGATTAGCGCTTTGCGCTAATTGCCGCTAATCACATATCAAAAACAACCTCCGTTTTTGGGTTTGAGCTTCCCAACTACCATTTTTTCACCATGCGCAGTCTCCATGGGCCAATGATCAACGCGCTTTGACTGAAGGTCCTCGTTGCTCCATGTTAGTTGCAAATTATAATTATTCAGAGGTATTTCTGATAGCTATAAGATTTCTTGAAGTCTAACATTCATTCTTAACAATCATGGAATTGTTTGAGGATCCAATTTGGATCAACGACCTTTCAATTTGAAAATGCACAATTTAACTTGAAAACTTAATTAATTGAATTAATTAAAGAAACTTGGATAAATTGAAAAGAAACCTACTATACAACCCAAAACCTTGTGCAAAATGTAATTACCCACCCACTCTACCAGAACTTCTAAAACTCACTCTTAAAACCCCTCAAAGCCTAACTCATATCTGTGAAACCAATTATGGCTTCCCAAACCTCTTTGGATGTGAGACCTCTACAAACCCCTCACCTGGACATCAACCACCTTGCATTAGCAGACATAGATTTAAATAAAGGACACAGCCTCCCCTGCCTACCTTCTAAAGCTCCATTGTTGGAGTAAGGGTAGATTCTTAAACCAGAACGATGACATCCACCTTTGGGAGTCTAATTTGCCCAAATATTTGTTTCCATAAGCCAGACATTATCCACTTTTGTCATGCTTGCTACATTCCTAGCCAAAGAGCTATTGTCACACCTAACCAGCAAGTGTTATTTACCATCAATGCAAAACCAATTAACCAAATGTTGCAGGTCCAACCAATCCCTAATGAGACCCCACTGTCTATTGAAGACTTGTTGGACCTCTATACCAAGTTATACCTCTATACCATGCTCTCTTACATTTTGGGATATACCACAGTTGAGCATGTGGATGAGGTTTTCATGGTCTTCCTTTCCATCTTTAGCCTAGGCAGGCTTCCTACTGTTATTTACAACTATGCTTAGTTCATTACAGGCTAGATGCATGAATAATTCACCAGATTACCTACTGAAAGAGTATTCAAGTACTCTTCTATATTATTTTATATGTTCTTGTATTATCAATCAAACAAATTCCTTATCAGCATCTAGAAGTTGGATACCAAGGGAAATCAAAGATTAGTTATTTATTGGACATCCTTGATCCAAAAGTACTCCAGTACATTCACCTATAAGGACTTCATTGATTTATTTGTCCATCCAGTCATAAATATGCTAACCAGTAGCCCTCAGCCTAGAATCAACCAAGAGATCAAAAGGGTGTTACAATTGAACAAGAACAATAAGGTGGGAGACTGGTATCTATACCAGAACCACACAGAGATCAGAATTTATGGATGCCAACTTGCCCCTTACAAACTGCCCAAATACCTCCCCTTGAGGATATTTGCATTATAATATGTTAGGCGGATTATCAATTCTGATGAAGTCAACTTCCTAGCAGCGAGGAAGAAAACACAATTCAAAATGAAAAATCAATTGGGCCCCTTCATTTGTAACACCAGAGAAGTTGGACCAAAGGCAAATAAGGTTCTACAATAAATGAAATTCAAGAACAACTTTATGTGGCAGTATGACTCTCATGGAGTCATAAAATGTTTAGGATCAAGGTCAAACTGGGACCTTTTATCCATCATCCCAGACCATATATTGAGAGGTTTGCCAACCAATCAAAATGGTTGGAAAATACTCTAATTGACATGGATAACACTGTAGTGGATGTAGAAAATACATTGATTAATGTAGAGAGACAGATTTCTGAAAGTTCCTTCCTGCAGGTTCCAGAACTAAGAGAACAAACAAATATTCCTCCTGTTTTACAGACTCCTACAAATGAGGAGAGAAACCTAAAGAGAAACAGGGGGGATAGTTCCATTTTAGCTATGGAAACCACATATGAGCAGTTTGAGATCAGGAAGAGACCCAAGATGAATCTTGTAACTGAGCAGGAAGACACGATTGAATCAGTAGGAATCACTGACACTGATACAATGGTGGAAAGAAGCAAAGGCACAACAGCTTTAGGAGAAACACAACAACTCTCAACATCTAAAACTCAACTGATTGAGAGATAGCTCAGTGTTGAGGTTTCTTCTTTCACTAGGCCAGCCGATAAAGAAAAGGATATCAAGTACATATACAAGGAGATCAAGTTGAGAAATGAGAAGTTGAAGGTCGAAACCTATGCTCAATACTTCAAGCACACACCAACAAATCAAAGCAGTTTGATGTCAGCTTTTGACATTAAAACAGGAAAAATGCAAGTGTCCTTCATGCGGCCTACTGTCGACCAGCCAAAAACATCAGCTGGCTACAGGAAAATAGACTTTGAGATGTTGACCAGGGATGTTCATCCCATTAACTAGATTGAATTCCACAAGCAAGCAGAAGAGATGATCTACTCTACCTTGACAGGAAAGGCCATGGCTGCACATAAGCTGCAGAGTTTGTTAGATAACATTACAGCTCAATAAATATTGGAAAAGGCATCCTCATAGGCCAAGGACAACATGATCAAGTCATTGGAGAACTTGGTAATTGAGCTAGGACATGATCCCAATGACATCAAAGCGGCTGAGAAATTAATTAAGAAGAAGAATGAGGACATTGCAACTCTCAAAAAGCAACTGAAACTTCCTCATTCAGAGCACCCACAAACAATATAGGTCTTGGAGAGCCAAACACATCAGGAGGAGATGATGGACCTCATTTTACAATTGAATGATCAACTGAAAGAAATGGAAAAGGAGCTAGATAGCTTGATACAGTTAAAACTAGTTAGTCTTGAGACTGCCCCTGCCACTGTATCCCAACAGTTACTACTACAGTACCATCCACCTTGGCAGCATCATTAGCTCCTACAACTCCAATGGCTACAACACTTCCAACTTCTACAACTTCTACATCGGCAATAGGGTCAATAGTAGCAGCTCAGCCAGGTGTAAATTCGTCAAAGCAATGGAAGACATGTCCATTCAGGCCGCAGAAATGAACGAGCTCAAGGAAAAGGTAACCAGTCTAGAGGCTGACTATAAGCTTACACAAATTATGCACAAAGTAGAAGTTTAGAAATCAACCAGGATGAATGAAAGAATAAAAAGCTTGGAGAAGGAATTGACTTTGAAGGAACTACTTGGCCAAGCCAAGGAACAGTTATGGGCCAATATCATTGACTCTGTCAATGATATTTGGCCATTGATTCAGGTAATTTTTGAACAAATTGAATTAGTGAAAGAGGCTACAAAAGCCATACAAAGAGTGAAAACAAAACTTGGAGACATGCCAGAGGAAGCCACTACGATCATTCACTTCCTTAACTCCAAAAATAAGTATGAATTGCAGTAATTGGAGATACCTGACAGGACAGGTACAATACTGGAAGTAAAAAGGGTCCTCACCAAAAGAAATTTAATGCTAAACCTAGAAGATAAGTGCAAAACCATGCAACTGCCTATAGACAAATTCATGGTTAATTTTTTAAGTTTTGAGGCAAAAGGGTCTGCCAAATCCCTTAGTAACAACTGATAAATTAATGCCACAGGAAGACTACAATAGAAGAATTAGATAAGTGGCCAAAGATCAGGTAAACACCTCATCTATGAAGGGGATACCTACTGGAAAGGTCCTATACCAAACTTTTGAGAACTTGATTTACCTCCAGCATGAGGTAAAACACCTTTTTGTGAATAAGCCCACTTTTGCCAAGTACAAGGAGGAAGATGAAATTTATAGGAAGATGATAAATATACAATTACCAGATGCAGGAACATTGGAGAAATTGAATGAATTACTATAGAAATACGTGGTCAAAATGTAAAAATGTACAGTAAGGGTGAAAAAGCACAGTAAAAGGATAATTACAGGCCAACTAGATAAAAGAGTATAAGTTGAAAGATCAAAGTAAAAAGAACATCCAGCATGAAGACCAATAGCAAGGTAGAGAATAAAAGGCAAAATATCAGAGCATAAAGGCAGCACAACCTAATAAATAGGTACAACATACATCAGTTGAACATTTGTCTCTATCTTCTTGCATGAAGATATTTCTTTCTCCTAGATTAATTCCCAAGGCAGTTTGGGATATTTTGTAAATTATTTTTGTATAAATACTTCATAATTCAAAGTATTGAGGGTGGATTGCTATACATTTGTAGAGTTATTTTGATCATAAACCTAAGGGTTACTGTACCAATTTTTCAAGTCATCAGACTAGACCAAGTAATAAAGAGATTGCATTATAGGATTCATGTGTTGACCTATTACGGTGAAGTATTTTCTTTGTCAAATTTGTTATTTTATTATGTTTTTCACAAACTTGAATGTTATCTAAAGTTGAAAGAATTAACTCGAAATTTATCTCAGAATTTTTTTAAGTACAATCTGTTTTGAACAGTTGATCATTTCCATGTTTTCTTCTAATATACGGATCTGAGAATCCTTAATTTCTCTCCCATCCCGATTGACCTCTTTCACTTTCTTCATAATCCAGCCTCAGTAACCCTTAATTGCTCCTTGGATCCAATTGAAAACCACTTCACCATCCAGCCTTGAGAACTAAAGTAACTATGCTATCTTGCCCCGTGGACACTGTTTTTAGAACTTGATCTAGTCCTATTTGCTTGACATTTGACCCCATATCCCAACGGTAAAAGACACCCCTATTTTCATCTAAGTAAGTGATCCCACCACCAAATCCAAATCAAAACCCAAGTACAACCATAACTAGCCTAAAACCAAACAACTAAACAAAGTTAAAACATAAAGAGAGAGGCCTCTCTGAGCATTAGGAAGGCTAGATCCTAATCTCCAAAGTAGGTTTGTGGTTACTTCTAATCATTTCTTTCTAATCAACTCTAGTGAAATATGGCAGTGATCTCATATTGGCGACCATACTGGGAAGCTTTGATCCTCTGTATAATAAAACTTTAAGGAAATATTAATTCTCATCTTGTGCCCCTTAAGGTCATTTTAGAATTGATGTTAAAAAGTTTCAAAAAACGATTAAAAAATTAAAATTCTAGCTCCCAAAAAGACTCATTATACAAGGGAAAATCCAGATCCAAACCCTGCTACAATAGTTGATGACCCTGACAGAATTTTAAGAAAACAAAAAAAGGTAGAAACTCAAGTAGGTAGTAGCGAGTTAGTTAAAGCAAATTCACTCCCCGAGGATTTATCAACTTTAGAGGAAATTCCATTTGATTTTTCATTTGACCTCTCATTGTTTAGAACTAAATCAGAAAATGTGATCCATGAAGCTATGTTAGACCCTAATTTTATTCAATTCATTGAGTCAAAAAAGGTGCCCATATATCCAGATTTAGATAAACTTGTGTTGGATAATTTTGACAAGCTAGAAGCTTTAACCTCTACATTGATGGGCCATATAGATGATGCCTACCTTCAACAATTAGTTGAATTAGCTGCCCTCACTGCTGCTACCTCTGAAATTTCTACACAATCTTCAAATACTGTAAATACACCTTCATTAACTACCACCTCACCTATAATATCCACCATAGTTCATTCCCCTAAACTAGAGTTTCATCAACTTCCTATCCCACCAAACTCATTAACCTCATCTAGTTCATCTCCATCTATTTCAAGCCCTTCCTCAAGCACCACTACTTTGCCCCCTAGTCAAACGAAAATCTCAACCATGGTAGACCAATATGCACGTCTGGTTTTACCAGCACAGCTCCATGCCACGCCTCAAGATTACCAGAGAAAAATCTTTTTGTTTGATGCTATTGGTCAGTATACTGCCCAATAGTAAGTGAACAAAATGACTATTTATTTTGAGTTGCATGAGATTGACGAATCTGATGTCCAAATGAGGTTTTTACCAAAACATTAACTGGGGATGTTAAGAAATGGTTCAAAGGTATACCAGCTAATAATATTGCATATTAAGTTTCTTTTCATAGGTTATTCATTGATAGATGGGAAAGAAATAAAAACCCTCTAAAAATACTTTTTGAATATGATAACATTAGAAGAGTTCCTAATGATTCAGATCATGATTATTGTACTAGGTTCAATAGCATCTACAATGCAATCCCTGCAAATATTAAGCCTCCACCAGACCTAGCATTGATCAAATTTGATGATTTTGACACTGATATGTCATACCAATTAAGGGAAAGAAACCCTGAAATATTGGAACAAATGCAAAGTAATGTTGTTAGTGTAGAAGCCAATCTATTAGCTAAGGCAGCTAGGATGAGAAATGAAAAAAGAGTTGTTATTAAAGAGCAAAACTTCAACATCTGATCGTAAAATAGACAGTTTAGAAAAGAGTGTGGAAATAATAATGGATATATTAGAAAACATGGAAATAAAAACTCAGTGGGAGAATCAACAACCACCCCCAATAAGAAACCCCAGTTTCAGGAAGAACCCCAACACTGGAAAGAATGCTATACCAGATCAACAAATTAGACCACCCTTCCATGAAAACTATGCTGAGGGTTTACAAAACCATGAGGGAGAGGATGACACCCAGATGAACTTATTAGGGATCAAAAAAGAAGATGTTGTTTTTCTTATTAAAGAAGAGCAGGAATTGTACATGCTGCAACAATTGCAATTAGAATCTGGAGAGTCCTTCAACTTTAATCAGGGCTATGAATCTGCCATATATGAGGTTCACAAACAGTATAGCCTAAGAAGTAAAAACAATAATGAAATTCCCACTAAGAGATCAATCTAAACCCAATCTAAAAAGATAATAGAAGCTCATGCCACCAAAATCCTACAAATCCTCCCTAGGGGAACTCAGGAGACTTCCAGCCCAAAAATTGTAGATATAAATTCATCTGAAACTCAAACTGAAACCGTTACTCAAATCATTCCAAATAAGAGAATTCAAAACAAGATTTATGAAACACAGAACGGAGTGCCAAGTATTGAAAAAGAAGATAAAATCACACATACCACATTTGCTAAGGAAGATATGATCCAATCAAGCAAAACTCAATTTCCATTTAACATTAAGAATAATATAACAAAATTGAAAATATCAGTTCCTTTGACCGAGTTAATGAAAAATGAATCATATATATCACAGATCACTGAAACATTGAATATAGGTGAAGGAGAGGATGCTGTGAGTTTGAATGATGATCAACCTAAGAATATTGGTTGGTCCTAAAGTAAATGGTACACGTCAGTAAGGGGGTATCCCTCCTTTCTACATTAGCTTGAACATTCATGACAAAATATTACATAATGATATGCTAGACTCAGGGGCATCCCATAACTTAATGCCAAAAGCTATCATGGAGAGACTAAACTTAGATATCACCATACCATATAAGGACATGTTTTCCTTTGATTCTAGCCAAGTTAAATGCCTCGGCCTGATCAAGGATTTGTGTGTAACTCTAGTCCAGTGCCCAACAAAGAGTATTATGATGGACATAGTAGTTGTTGACATCCCACCTAAGTATGGAATGTTGTTATCTCACTCATGGGGAGCAAAATTGCAGGGATCTTTACCATTACATGTGTCATATGCCACCATATCTATTTTTGGTCAACAAAGAAAACTTTATAGAGAGACCTTGATGAAATACATGGTGAGTAGTGCAGAAAAACCACAGAATTTCCCTATATACTCCATGCATTCTGATATGGACTTTTTCATCTCGTATAATTCAGAACATGACAAAAAGGAAATCATAGTTGTAAAAGAAAAATACAAAACACCTAATAGTGAGAACATTTTTCATGAGTCCCTATGGCGTCTAGATTTTGATGGTTCTATGAACAGATTAGGAGCAGGTGCAGGAGTGTGGATTCACAACATGTAGAACAAGCATTCTGAGGGTCATGCATTTAGATTAAACTTTAAGTGCACAAACAACATGGTAGAATATGAAGCTCTAATCTTAGGACTACAAATGGTTAGAAAACTTGGAGCCATGAGAGTTTCTATTATGGGAGACTCATAATTGATTATCAAACAAATCAAAGCTGAATACTCTGTAAATCCCAGACTTGGCCAATATAGAGAGACTATCCTAAATTTGGTTAAAGACCTTCTGGAAATAGATTTTGCTGCCATTCCTAGAAAACAGAATATGCAAGCTCACAGTCTGGCCACTTTTGCTAGTACCCGCAAATTGACTTTTCATCCCAACCACCAATACACTGTAGAAGTGAGACATAGGACTATTATAATTGAAAATTTAAAATATTGGCAGATTTTCTCACAAGATTCTCAAATTTATGATTTCATGAATGCTGAAGATGAGTTTCAAAATTGTAATATAGATACAGATTGTATAGTAGACAATGACATAGATAGTGGGATATATGTAAATATTTTAAATATAGGTAAACCCACTAATTTCACTAAAGTAGAAATAGATAACTTAGAAAATGTAGAAATAGAAGAAATAATGAATGATGATCCTGAAATTGTAAACCTTAAAGATGATTTTTTCCCTAAGGGATTAGTCCCATTAGAAGATTTGTTTGATTCAAATGATGTAGCTAGTTAACCAAAAATGGAGCCTTTAAGAGCATATATAGAATAATGTAACATAGGAACTGAAGAAAAAGCTAAGTTCATTAAAATATCAAAAGCCTTACCTCCAAATGAAAAGGTTAAATATATAAGTCTGTTCAAAGAGTTTCAATATGTATTTGCCTAGAGTTATGAAGACCTAAAGTCTTATGACACCAACATAATTCAACACAAGATAACTATCAAAGAAGATCATAAACCTTTTAAACAGAATCTTAGGAGAATTAATCCAATTCTTATGCCATCAATTGAAAAGGAAGAATAAAGGATGTATGGTGCCCAAATCATAGCTCCCATTAGATATTCAGATTGGGTCTCAAACTTAGTCACTACTAGGAAGAAAACAGGAGAAATCAGACTCTGTGTTGATTTCATAAACTTGAACAAAGTCTCATTAAAATACAACTATCCTCTCCCAAAGATGGACCATATTCTTCACAGGGTAGTAGGTTCATCCAGAATTTCATTGCTTGATGGATTTTCTAGATACAACCAAATCTTAGTTCAACCAGAGGACCAAGCAAACACTGCATTTACAACTCCTAGCGGTACTTTCATGTATTTGAAAATGCCTTTTGGATTAATGAATGCAGGAGCAACATTTCAAAGAGATATGGATATAGATTTTGCCAAATAAATCCATGACTTTTTTTTACCAAGATGACATCACAGTCTTTTCAAAATCTGATGATGAACATCTAGATCACCTTAGAAGAGTTTTCTTTAAATGCGGAAAATTTGGTATTTCATTAAATCCCAAAAAGACACTCTTTGGTCTAGAAGAAGGTAAACTCTTGGGACATATAATATCCAAAGATGGAATTAGAATAGATCCTGCTAGAATAGAGGCTATATTGACCATCACTCATCCTAGAAACATC
Organism: Pinus taeda; assembly: GCA_000404065.3. NCBI lineage: Eukaryota > Viridiplantae > Streptophyta > Pinopsida > Pinales > Pinaceae > Pinus > Pinus taeda. Next base: position 63,093 of record APFE031395879.1, on the reverse strand, counting down.
GAAGAATTACAGTCATTTCTAAGCAAAATAAATTTTCTTAGGAGATTCATTTTAAACCTAGCAAAATTAATTAGAGAACTAAATAACATGTTAAGAAAATATTCAACACTTAAGTGGATAGTGGAGGCTAAACATTCTTTTGAGGCCATCAAGGAAGCCCTTACCAAAACTCCGGTCCTCATAAGTCCTGATTTCCAAAAAGATTTTATAATTTTTTCTTTTACTTCAGAACATACCATTGCAGCAGTCTTGTTGCAAAAGAATGATCAAGGATATGAACAGCCCATTGCATTTTTCAGTAAATCTTTAAGAGATGCAACACTAAAGTACAACATAATGGAAAAGCAATCACTAGCTTTAGTGAAGGCTATTAAAGATTTCAAAGTTTACATCTTGTATTCGCACATCATTGCTTATGATCCAAATTCAGTAGTAAAGGACATTTTGACACAAAATGGGCCTGAAGGAAGGAGAGGCAAATGGATTGCCACTATTTTGGAATATGACATAGATATAAAGCCTACAGAACTTATCAAAGGCCAAGGTTTAGCCAAACTCATGGCTGAATCGAATTGTCAGGCCTTAGATATAAATTTCATTAGTGCCCTAGATGATCAAGAAGAGATGGCGACTCCACAGATCAATGAACCTTTTACAGATTCACCTTGGTATGCAAATATTATATTTGTTTTACTAAACTTACAAACTCCTCATGGTTTATCTAGAACTAAAGCTAGATTTTTGAAAATGAAATCAATGAGATATTGTATCATAGATAATACTTTATTTTGGAAAGATAATGGTGGAATTCTATTAAATTGTTTACTGAAAGATGAAGCTGATAAAATTATGCAAGAATTTCATGCAGGAGATTGTGGAGGACACTTGTATTGGAAAACAATTGCTAACAAGATTCTAAGGGTTGGTTTTTACTGGCCCATTCTTTTTGCAAATGTCAAGAAACATGTGACCTCCTGTCATAAGTTCCAAATATTTGAGGGTAAAAGGAAGCTCTTACCTTTACCTCTCAAACCCATATCCACAGAAGTGGCATTTCAACAATGGGGTTTAGACTTCATTGGAGAAATTTACCTAGCTTCCTCAGTCCAGCATAAATGGATTTTGACAGCCACTGAGTACTTTACCAAATCGATAGAAGCCATCCCTTCTAGAAAAGCCATAAACTCTATCATTATTTCATTCCTTGAAAATAATATATTGTCAAGATTTGGATGCCCCCAAAAGCTCATTACTGATAATGTAGCTGCTTTCAAATCCAAGAAAAAGGTAGACTTTTGTAACAAATATCACATCACCCTTGGCCATTCCACTGCCTATTACCCTCAAGGTAATGGACTTGTAGAATCCTCAAACAAAAGCCTTGTCAATGTCATTAAGAAATTATTGGAAGACAACAAGAAGACATGGAACAAAAAGTTGGTCAATGCCTTATGGGCAAACAGACTAACTACCAAAAAGCCCATTGGTACATCTCCTTATCAGTTAGTATATGGTATGGATGTTGTTTTTCCATCCTCTTTAGGAGTGCATATGATGAAGATCATCCAAGAGTTGCAAGTAGAACCAAATGATATCCAAAGGAGGATAAATCAGACAATACACTTGCAGCAAACCCGTGAAGAAGTCTATGTTAAATCATAAGTAATCCACGATAAAATCAAAAAGATTTTTGACAAGAAGACTAAAGCTGATGCTTTTTACATAGGTGATAAAGTTATGAAATGGGATTATAGAAGATAAGATAAGGGAAAACATGGCAGATTTGATTTTTTGTGGCAAGGGCCTTATGTCATTTATGATTACACAGGTAAAAATGCATTTTTCTTGAGAGACCTAGACGGAACAGATCTACCAGGAGGACCTGTCAATGGTAGAATGTTGAATCATTACTTATCCACATATTAACAGTAGTTCACTTTACTTTATTCATTTTATATAACATTGCAAAGTTTAGATTTAATTGGATGGTAATATTTTGAAGTTGAAGCCCGAAGAGAAGGCCCTGAGCTTTGTTGAGCTTTGTAGGGTTCACCATCATAAGTATGAATAAAGAAAAATCACAGAAGAGTAGTTTATAAGTTAACTATAGTCATAGTCCCAAAGACTACTAATCTTAAAGTTCTTGACATTTCACCAGGAAATGCCATCTCCATGTGGAACCACTGTTAGGGTCCTATAATAATAGGATTCATAATTTTGAATTGGCTATGGTTAGTCTTGTAATATTGTACATACTTTTGCTTTATGCAAAATGTTTTCCATATTAAAAATTAAAAAATGTAAAGAGGGTATGTCCTAAAAGAATAATCAAAGGACAAAAAGAGAAAGAAAAGATAAAAAAAGTGAAAAATATGAACCCCAAAATGAAATAAAACAGATCATGAAAATGTGCAAATTCAAATGCCACTACTTTTTATTTTACTATGCAAAATAAGGTTATGTGCAGCTTGTCAGAAATGCCACAATCCATGACGGTCAAATAGCTTAATCTTGACTCATTCATGCTTTAAATTTCATGTTAATAGATAGAGAATAAAGATCTAGCCAAACAGTTTAACCTTGGTAGATCAGTAGTTAGGTAGAGAATAAAAATGAGCTCATCAGTTTAATCTGAGCCATTGGAAGTTATAAAGTTAGAATTAGATAGTTTGCTTGTCAAAAGTAAAAGAAATAAAGGGTCAGCAAGCTCAAATGCATCCAATAAAATGAGGAAAAAATGTTAGGATAAATGAAGGGTAGGTAGAAGAAAGGTTGCAAATGCACAAGGTTGTTGAGTCAAAGAACACATTTATCATGCTTAATCATATGTTTCATGTGTAGGAGGATTTATGAGGAAGAAAGGATATTCATAAACTATTTTAACTAACTTACCCTCATTTCATTATACCCCACATGCTAATTTTCTCATTTCCCCATTATCACTTCATCACTTATAGATCCTCTTTTCCCCTCATTTTTATCCTTACCCCTTGGTTTCACACATTTCCCTAATAATTACCTTTCAAAAAATCACACCCCTACCCAAAACCCCTTTTCCCTAGTGTGAAACTGATTCCCCATTACAAATGTTACCTTTCCCCCTTATTAATTTCCCTATTTCCCTTCAAAACCCACAAAAACCCCTTTATCCTAAGTGTTTATCCCCCCACTTTATCTAATTAACCGCCCCATTTCATATTTCACCGACAAACCTGTTTTAACCCACCAACCCTTGGTGCGTTAAAAAACCCCGCCACATAAACCATGGTCCCACTTTATTAACCTGTTGCTTATGTTAAAAATCTTGACCTTATTGGTTAATTAATTACATTTCTCTGTAATTAAACCCCGGACCCCGCAAATCTCTTTCCCAATTCCCTCTGTGCATCTTAACCGTGCAATAGCCGTCCGATCTCCTACCCCCAGATTCGATGGTACACATTCATATCTCACGGATTCATCATCTAGCCGATAACAACTCGAGAGCACGCGAGATTCACGGTATTCCCTAGGCATTGTTCTACTATGTGGCGGCACCAAGTGAGATTGCGTGCTCACAAAAAATAATGTCCACCCTCCAAAAGCGACGCGATGGCCTAGAAAACTACTTCCACACCCAGACCAAAAACTGCTCACTATTCATTTATAGTTTCCACGCCAAAATGTGACCGTTACCCGTTAAAAGGTCAGAAAATCCCCAATTCACTCTTTTCGGTCATGTAACTGAACAGGAAGACACCATTGAATTGGTAGAAATCACTGACATTGATACAATGGTGGAAAGAAGCAAAGGCGCATAAGCTTCAGGAGAAACACAACAACCCACAACATCTAACACTCAACTGATTAAGAGACAGCTCAATGTTGAGGTTTCTTCTTTCATCAGGCCAATAGATAAAGAAAAGGATATCAAGGACAGATACAAGGAGATCAAGTTGAGAAATGAGAAGTTGAAGGTCGAAACCTATGCTCAATACTTCAAGCACACACCAGCAAATCAAAGTAGGTTGATGTCAACTTTTGACATTAAAACAGGAAAAATGCAGGTGTCCTTCATGCAGCCTATTGTTGAGCAGCCAAAAACATTAGCTGACTACAGGAAAACAAACTTTGAGGTGTTTTCCAGTGATGTTCATCCCATTGACCAAATTGAATTTCACAAGCAGGCAGGAGAGATGATCTACTCCACATTCATAGGAAAGGCCATGGCTGCACATAAGCTGCAAAGTTCATTAGATAACATTACAACTTAATACAAATTGGAAAAGCCCTCCTCACAGGCCAAGGACAACAGGATCAATCATTGGAGGACTTGGTAATTGAGCTGGAACATGATCCCAATGACATCAAAGCGGATGAGAAATTGATCAAGAAGAAGAATGAGGAGATTGTAGCTCTAAAAAAACAACTGAGACTTCCTCATTCAGAGCACCCACAAACAAAAGAGGTCTTGGAGAGCCAAACACATCATAAGGAGATGATGGACCTTGTTTTGCAATTGAATGATCAACTGAAGAAAATGGAAAAGGAGCTAGATAGCTTGATACAGTCAAAACAAGTTAGTCTTGAGACTGCCCCTACCACTGTTATCCCAACAGTTACTACTACAACACCATCCACCTTGGCTGCATCATTAGCTCCTATAGATCCATTGGCTACAACACTGCCAACTTCTACAACGTCTACATCAACAACGGGGTCAACAACAGCAGCTCAGCCATGTGATGAGGCTAAAAAATTGGTCAAACCAATGGAAGACATGTCTATTCAGGCCACAGAAATGAACAAGCTCAAGGAAAACGTAATTGGTCTAGAGACTGACTATAACCTTGCATAGATTATGCACAAAGAAGAAGTGCAGAAATCAACAAGGATGAATGAAAGAATAAAAATCTTGGAGAAGGAATTAACTTTGAAGGAACCACTTGGCCAAGTTAAAGAACAATTATGTGTCAATATCATTGACTCTGCCAATGATATTTGGCCATCCATTTAGGTAATTTTTGAACAAATTGACTTAGTGAAAGAGGCTACATAAGCCATACAAAGAGTGAAAACAAGTCTAGGAAACATGCCAGAGGAAGCCACTATGATCATTCACTTTGTTAACTCCAAAAATAAGTATGAATTGCAGGAATTGGAGATACCTGAGAGGACAGGTACAATACTGGAAGTAAAAAGGATCCTCACCAAAAGAAATTTAATGCTAAACCTAGAAGATAAGTGCTAAACCATGCAACTGGCTATAGACAGATTCATGGTTAAGTTTGATGTTTTGAGGCAAAAGGGTCTGCCAAATCCGTTAGTAATAAATGATAAAATAATGCTACATGAGGACTACAATGGAAGAATTAGAGAATTGGCTAGAGATCAGGTAAACACTTCATCTATGAAATGAATACTTGCTGGCAAGATCCTATACCAAACTTTTGAGAACTTTTTTTACCTCCAGCATGAGGTAAAACACCTTTTTGTGAATAAGCCCACTTTTGCCAAGTACACGTAGGCAGGTGAAATTTATAGGAAGATGATAAATATCTAATTACCAGATACATAAACATGAGAGAAATTGAATGACTTACTGTAGAAATACACAATCAAAATGTAAAAATGTACAGTAAGGGTGAAAAAGCACAGTAAAAGGATAGTGACAGGCCAGCCAGATAAAAGAGTATCAGTTGAAAGAGCAGAGTAAAAAGAAAATCCAACGTGAAGACCAACAACAAGGCAGAGAATAAAAAGCAAAATATCAGAGCATAAAGATAGTACAACCTAATAAACAGGGGCAACATACATCAGTTGAACATTTGTCTCTCTTCTTGCATGAAGATATTTCTTTCTCCTAGATTAATTCCCAAGATCTTTTGGGATATTTTGTAAATTATTTTTATTGAAATACTTCATAATTCGAAGTATTGAGGGTGGATTGCTATAAATTTGTAGAGTTATTTTGATCATAAGCCTAAGGGTTATTGTACCAATTTTTCAAGTCAACAGACTCGTCCAAGTAATAAAGAGATTGCATTATAGGATGCATGTGTTGAGCTATTCCAGTGAAGTATTTTCTTTGTCAAATTTGTTATTTTCTTATGTTTTTCACAAACTTGAATGTTATCTAAGGTTGAATGAATTAACTGGAAATTTATCTTGGGATTTGTTTAAGTACACTCTGTTTTGAACAGTTGATCATTTCCATGTTTTCTTCTGATATCCGAATCTGAGAATCCTTAATTACTCTCCCATCTCGGTTGACCTCTTTCACTTTCTTCATACTCCGGCCTCAGGAACCCTTAATTGCTTCTTAGATCCGATTGAAAACCACTTCACGTCCAGCCTTGAGATCTAAAGTAACTCTGCTATCTTGCCCTATAGACACTGTTTTAAGAACTTGATCTAGTCCCATTTGCTTGACATTTGACCCCATAGCCCAAAGGTAAAAGACACCCCTCTTTTCATCTAAGTAAGTGATCCCACCACCAAATCCAAATCAAAACCCAAGTACAATTATAACTAGCCTAAAATCAAACAACTAAACAAAGTTAAAACATAAAGAGAGAGCCCTCTTTGAGCATTAGGAAGGCTAGATCCTAATCTCCAAAGTAGGTTTGTGGTTACTTCTAATCATTTCTTTCTAATCAACTCTAGATAAATATTGGAGTGATAACATATTTGCGACCATACTGGGAAGCTTCGATCCTCAATATAATAAAACCTTAAGGAAATATTAATTCTCATCTTATGACCCTTAAGGTCATTTTAGAGTTGATGTTAAAAAGTTTCAGAAAACAATTAAAAAATTAAAATTCTGGCTCCCAAAAAGACTCACTATACCAAGGCAAATCCAGATCCAAACCCTGCTACAATAGTTGATGACCCTGACAGAATTTTAAGAAAACCAAATAGGTAGAAACTCAAGCAGGTAGTAGCTAGTTAGTTAAAGCAAATTCACTCCCCAAGGAATTATCAACTTTAGAGGAAATTCCATTTGATTTGTCATTTGACCTCTCATTGTTTAGAACTAAATCATAAAATGCAAGCCATGAAGTTGTGTTAGACCCTAATTTTATTCAATTCGTTGAGTCAAAAAAGGTGCCTATACATCCAGACTTAGATAAAGTTGTGTTGGATACTTTTGACAAGCTAGAAGTTTTAACCTCTACATTGATAAGCCATATAGATGATGTCTACCTTCAATAATCAGTTGAATTAGTTTCCCTCACTGTTGCTGCCTTTGAAATTTCTGCACAATCTTCACAAACTGTAAATACACCTTCATTTACTACCACCTCACCTATAATATCCACCACAGTTCATTCCCCTAAACCAGTTGTTCATCATCTTCCTATCCCACCAAGCTTATCAACCTCATCTAGTTCATCTCCATCCATTTCAAGCCCTTCCTCAAGCACCACTACTTTGCCCCCTAGTCAAACCAAAATCTCAGCCATGGTAGACCGATATGCACCTCTGGTTTTACTAGCACAACTCCATGCCATGCCTCAAGATTACCAGAGAAAAATCTTTTTGTTTGATGCTAATAGTCAGTATACTGCCCAACATCATGTGAACAAAATGACTGACTATTTTGAGTTGCATGAGATTGCCAAATCTGATGTCCAAATGAGGTTGTTTGCCCAAACATTAATTGGGGATGTTAAGAAATAGTTCAAAGGTTTACCATCTAATCATATTTCAGATTTAGCTGTTTTTCATAGATTATTCATTGATAGATGGGAGAGAAAGAAAAACCCTCTGCAAATACTTTCTGAATATGATAACATTAGAAGAGCTCATAATGAGTTAGTTCAGGATTATTGTACTAGGTTCAATAACATCTACAATGTAATCCCTGCTAATATTAGGCATCCTGTTGAGTCCCAAATTTGCATCTTTCCTACACCTTTTTCTAGCTTCTTTCCATTCACTTGAGCCTCCTAAGCCATCAATATCATTGCATATTAGTTATAAAAGAGCATTTAAAGTGGTTTCTTGACTATGTCTTTGTGTTGTTGTTTGAACTAGATTTTTGCTTATGAGCTGCGGAATCTTGTCACTTTCTGCAACCAACTCAACTTTCCACAGTTGTTTTGTTAAAGTCTATATTGCAGGTGTCTACAAGCAAATCGAGCCACATGGGCAAGTTGGAAACGACGTGGACATGGACCGAGTCCTATTGGCCCAGTCGAATTCACCAAAGAAGGTCATGGTCAAAGGTAGTCAAGCGATGGTCAACCTAAGAGTCCTACGGTGACCGAACTTTGTTTTTCACCACGTGAAGACTTGCGTGGCCGTTCCTAATCTCAGGGGACATATCAACACCTGTGGACTGCTCCATAAGCTAAATCCAACAACCACCCTCCATAGGTTTAATCTTCACGGCAACCATAATGCTAGATTCCTGGACGTGGTTGTTCACGTGTCTTTTATCAGCGCAGATTGTAGGAAAGTAATTATGTCATCCTCTGTTATAAATAACGCGTTCCGATACGCATAATAGCTAGCTTTTTGTAATGTAATTTTGACTGTTAACGAGCCCACTATGTCGTGACTTTATTTCTGTGTTATGACTGCATTTTGAATACATGAGAAGACTCTGTTTATAAGCTCAATTCGTGGTTGATAGCTGACTACCCGAGGTTGTGCAGAGGGCCCCTGTACACACCGAGGTTTTTTTCGTTGCTGTATAGTTTCATGCTTTATTTCCTTACGTTCATTATGCCATAGTTATTCACGTGTATATATTGCATCTCTTATGGTATTAATGTTTTATTTATGTCCATAATTTTTCATGCTTTATATTGTTGTTAACTGATCAGTGTCTTTGTTCCAGATTACAGTAGGCAGCCCGAGCATTTGCACATAGTCTTACAATAACTAATGACATGGAATCAGTCTTGTCCTTCTGCTAATGGACAAGACTGATTTATTTTTCTTAGTTTTTAATTCCAGCACTGTTTTATTTATTTCAGTTTTGTACATTTGCTTTATTAGTTAGATTAGATATTAAATTACTCATGTCATTATCAGTTACCTCCGAAAGCCATAGCGAGACTAATGGTGAGGGATTGAAGTATGAGTGTGTAGTTTGATATTAGTTTATTTTTCTGCAAGTTAGATATTAAATTACTCATGTCATTATCAGTTACCTCCGAAAGCTATAGCAAGACTAATGGTGAGGGATTGAAGTATGAGTGTGTAGTTTGATATTCGTTTATTTTTTCCATAAATTAGATATCAGATTACTCAAGTTGTTTATGATTACCTCCCAAAGCCATAGCGAGACTAATGGTGAGGGGTCAGAATATGAGTTGATGTAATTTGATTTTTAGCTTTACTTTGCTTGCAATTCTTGGATTTCTTTGAGCATAGTTTCTTTTGTATTTAGACAGTAGCAAGGGTAATGGGTTTCATGATCAATAGTTCACTGTTTGTTTAACTAATATAGTGGCACATTTTCATTTTCTTTTAAGAATTAATTTTGTCATTGCATGTTTTAAACCCTTTCTGAAGTTTAAAGTTTGGGAAATCATTATAAAGGACATCATTGCCTTGAACATTTATATCCATACTTATCTTTTCGAATTTCCCTCTCACATTATGAATCCAACCAAGATAAAAACCCCCAAAACAAATAAAAAACCAAAAATGACAAAAAGTAAGAGATAGGTTATCTTGCACATATAGTGCGGCACACTTCGTCAGCTTACAAATCCCGGATTGACAAATTAATGTAGCAATTTACGACACACTAAATTGACCAAACACATCCACCAGACCTAGCATTGATCAAATTCCCTAATGATTTTGATACTGATATGTCATACCAATTAAGGGAAAGAAACCCTGAAACATTGGAACAAATGCAAAGTAATGTTGTTAATGTAGAAGCCAAGCTATTAGCTAAGAAAGCTAGGATGAGAAATGAAAAAAAGATTTGTTATTAAAGAGGAAACTTCAACTTCTGATAGTAAAATAGATAGTTTAGAAAAGAGTGTGGAAAGAATAATGGATAGATTAGAAAACATGGAAAGAAAAACTCAGTGGGAGAATCAACAACCACCCCCAATAAGAAACCCCAATTTCAGGAAGAATCCTAACACTGGAAATAATGCTATACCGAATCGGCAAATTAGACCACCCTTCTAGGAAAACTATGTTGAGGGTTCACAAAACCATGAGAGAGAGGATGACACCCAGATAAACTTATTAGGGATCAAAAGTGAAGATGTTGTTTTTCTTACTCAAGAAGAGCAGGAATTGTATATGCTGCAACAATTGCAATTAGAATCTGGAGAGTCCTTCGATTTTAAACAAGGCTATGAATCTGCCATGTATGAGGTTCACAAATAGTATAGCCTAAGAAGTAAAAATAATAATGAAATTCCTACTAAGAGATCAATCCAAACCCAAACTAAAAAGATAGCAGAAGCTCTTGTCACCAAAATCCTACAAATCCTCCCTAGGGGAACTCAGAAGATTTCCAACGCCAAAATTGTAGATATAACTTCATCTGAAACTCAAATTGAAACTGTTACTTAATTCATTCCAAATAAGAGAATTCAAAACAAAACTGCTGAAACACACACCAAAGTGTCAAGTACTGAAAAAGAAGATAAAAACACACAGACCACATTTGCTAAAGAAGATCTCATCCAGTCAAGCAAAACTCAATTTCCATTTAACATTAAGACTGAGATAGCAAAATTGAAAATATGAGTTCCTTTGACCGAGATAATGAAAAATGAATCATATAGATCACAGATCACTAAAACATTGAATATAGGTGAAGGAGAGGATGTTATGAATTTGAGTGATGATCAACATAAGTTATTGTTTGGTCTTGAAGTAAATGGTACACATCAACAAGGGGGTATCCCTCCTTTCTACATTAGCTTGAACATTCATGAAAAAATATTACCTAATGCTATGCTAGACTCAGGGGCATCCCATAACTTAATGCCAAAAGCTATCATGGAGAGACTAAACTTAGATATCACCAGACCATATAAGGACCCGTTTTCCTTTGACTCTAGCCAAGTTAAGTGCCTCGGCATGATCAATGATTTGTGTGTAACTCTAGTCCAATGCCCAACAAAGAGTATTGTGATGGACATAGTAGTTGTTGACATCCCACCCAAGTATGGAATGTTGTTATCTTGCTCATGGGGAGCAAAATTGCAAGGATATTTACAATTAGATATGTCATATCCCACCATATCTGTTTTTGGTCAATAAAGGAAACTTTATAGAGAGATCTTGATGAAATACATGGTGAGTACTACAAAAAAACCACATAATTTCCTTATATACTCCATGCATTCTGATATGGACTCTTTCATCTTGTATAATTCAAAACATGACAAAAAGGAAATAACAGTTGTAGAAGAAAAGTACAAAACACCTAATAGTGAAAACATTTCTCATGAGTCCCTATGTTATCTAGATTTTGATGGCTCTATGAATAGATTAGGAGCAGGTGTAGGAGTGTGGATTCACAACATGGAGAACAATCATTCTGAGGGTCATGCATTTAGATTAAACTTTAAGTGCACAATCAACATGGAAGAATATGAATCTCTAATCTTAGGACTACAAATGGTTAGAAAACTTGGAGCCAAGAGAGTTTCTATTATGGGAGACTCGTAATTGATTATCAAACAAATCAAAGGTGAATACTTTGTAAATAATCCCAGACTTGGCCAATATAGAGAGATTGTCCTAGATTTGGTTAAAGACCTTTTGGAAACAGATTTTGCGGCCATTCTTAGAAGACAGAATATGCAAGCTCGTAGTCTGGCCACTTTTGCTAGTACTTACAAATTGCCTTTTTAGCCCAATCACCAGTACACTGCAGAAGTGAGACATCGGCCTATTATACCTGACAATTTAAAATATTAGCAAATTTTCTCACAAGATTCTCAAATTTATGATTTCATGAATGCTGGAGGTGAGTTTCAAAATTTTAATATAGATACAGATTGTAAAGTATACAATGACATAGATAGTGGGATAGATGTAAATATTTTAGATATAGATAAACCTACTAATTTCATTAAAGTAGAAATAGATAACTTAGAAAATGTAGAAATAGAAGAAATAATGAATGATGATCCTAAAATTCTAAACCTTAAAAATAATTTTTTGCCTAAGGGATTAGTCCCATTAGAAGATTTGTTTGATTCAAATGATGCAACTAGGAAACCAAAAATGGAGCCTTTAAGAGCATATATAGAAGAATGTAACATAGGAATTGAAGAAAAACCTAAGTTCATTAAAATATCAAAAGCCTTACCTCCAAATAAAAAGGTTAAATATATAAGTTTGTTCAAAGAGTTTCAAGATGTCTTTGTTTGCAGTTATGAAGACCTAAAGTCTTATGACACCAGCATAATTCAACACAAGATACCTATCAAAGAAGATCATAAACCTTTTAAACAGAAGCTTAGGAGAATTAATCTAGTTCTTATGCCATCAATTGAAAAGGAAGAATAAAGGATGTATGATGCCCAAATCATTGCTCCCATTAGATATTCAGATTGGGTCTCAAACTTAGTCACTACTTGGAAGAAAACCGGAGAAACCAGACTTTGTGTTGATTTTAGAGACTTAACTAAAGTCTCATTAAAAGACAACTATCCTCTCCCAAAGATGGACCATATTCTTCAGAGGGTAGTAGGTTCATCCAGAATTTCATTGCTTGATGGATTTTCTAGATACAACCAAATCTTAGTTCAACCAGAGGACCAAGCAAAGGCTACATTTACTGCTCTTGGGGTACTTTGAAAATGCCTTTTGGATTAATGAATCCAAGAGCAACATTTCAAAGCGCTATGGATATATATTTTTCCAAAGAAATCCATGACTTTCTAGTTGTTTACCAAGATGACATCAAAGTCTTTTCAAAATCTGATAATGAACATCTAGATCACTTGAGAAGAGTTTTCATTAAGTGCAGAAAATTTGGTATTTCATTAAATCCCAAAAAGGCACTCTTTAGTCTAGAAGAAGGTAAACTCTCGGGACATATAATATCCAAAGATGGAATTAGAATAGATCCTGCTAGAATAGAGGCTATATTGACCATCACTCATCCTAGAAACATCAAAGAATTACAGTCATTGCTAGGCAAAATAAATTTTCTTAGGAGATTAATTTCAAACCTAGCAAAATTAATTAGAGAACTAAATAACATGTTAAGAAAAGATTTAGCACTTAAGTGGACAGTGGAGGCTAAACAGTCTTTTGAGGCCATCAAGGAAGCCCTTACCAAAACTCCAGTCCTCATAAGTCTTGATTTCCATAAAGATTTTATAATTTTTTTAATTTTGCTTCACAACATACCATTGCAACAATCTTGTTGCAAAAGAATGATTAAGGATATTAACCCCTCCCATTTCATATTTCCCTGACAAACCTCTTTTAACCCACCAACTGTTGGTGCGGTTAAAAAACCCTACCACATAAACCATGGTCCCTCTTTATTAACCCTCTGCTTATGTTAAAAATCTTGACCTTATTGGTTAATTAATTACATTTCTGTGTAATTAAACCTCGGGCCCCGCAAATCCCTTTCCCAATTCCCTCTGTGCATCTTAACTGCGCGATAGTCGTCCGATCTCCTGCCCCTAGATTCGATTTTACACATCCCTATCGCGCGCATTCATCATATGGCCGATAACAACCTGAGTGCATGCAAGATTCCTGGTTTTGCTTGGGTACTGTTCTGCTACGTGGCGACACTAGGTGACATCGCGTGCTCGCAAAAAATACTGCCCGCCCTCCAAAAGTGGTGCGATGGCCCAGAAAACCACCTCCCCGCCCAGACCAAAAACTACCCATTGTTCATTTATAGTTTCCGTGCCAAAATGTGACCGTTACCCGTTAAAAGGCCGAAAAAGCCCCAATTCACTCTTTTCGTTCATTTTTCACTGCAACTCTTGCTAACCTATTTGTGACACCTTGAACCTGAAATGTCCAAATTGACCACCGTTTGCTGCCTAAAGAAGCTCTGGACACCTAATTAAAGCAACTAGTTGACATTTAAAGCCACCGTACCCTCTGCATTGACCAATGAATGCAATTTGCAGGCTAGACCATCGATTTCCAGGTATTCTTGGGAAAAACCAGAACGACCTTTCAATTTGAAAACACACAATTAAAATTGAAAGCTTAATTAATTGAATTAATTAAAGAAACTTGGCTAAATTGAAAAGAAACCTGCTATACATCCCAAACCCTTGTGCAGACTGTAATTACCCACCCATTATAAAACTCACTCCTAAAACCCCTCAAAGCCTAATTCATATACGTAAAACCAATTATGGCTTCCCAAACCTCTTTGGAGGTGAGACCTCTACAAACCCCTCACCTAGACATTGACCACCTTGCATTAGCAGACATAGATTTCCAAATAAAGGACACATCCTCCCCTGCCTACCTTCTAAAGCTCCACCGCTGGAGTAAAGACAAATTCTTAAACCAGAACGATGACATCCACCTTTGGGAGTCTAATTTGCCCAAATATTTGTTTCTAGAAGTACATCCATTCCCAGACATTATCCACTTTTGTCATGCTTGCTACATTCCTAGCCAAAGAGCTATTGTCTCCCCTAACCAGCAAGTGTTATTTACCATCAGTGCAAAATCCATTAACCAAATGCTGTAGGTCCATCCAAGCCCTAATGAGACCCCACTATCTATTGGAGACTTGTTGGACCTCTATACCAAGTTAGACCTTCCCAGAATAGCCCAAATTTTCGAGACTTTCATCATAAAGGAATGTCATACTCCCACAGATAGTCCCCCTCATGCTGGCACCATTTTTTTCTGAGAGAGGCAGACGGATTATTACCATGCTCCCTTGCATTTTAGGATATACCACAGATGAGCATGTGGATGAGGTTATCCTAGCCTTCCTTCCCATCTTTAGCCCAGGCAAGCCTCCTGCTGTTATTTACAACTATGCTTAGTTCATTGCAGATATGATGCATGAACAATTCATGAGATTACCTACTGAAAGAGTCTTCAAGTACTCTTTTGTATTATTTCATATGTTCTTGTATTATCAATCAGACAAATTCCCTGTCAACATAGAGAAGTTGGATACCAAGGGAAATCAAAGATTAGTTATTTATTGGATACCCTTGATCCAAAAGTACTCCACTACATTCACTTATAAGGAATTCATTGATTCATTTGTCCATTCAGTCATGAATATGCTAACTAGTAGCCCTCAACCTAGAATCAGCGAAGAGATCGAAAGGGTGTTATAGTTGGCCAAGAATAGTAAGGTGGGAGACTAGTATCTATACCAGAACCACACAGAGGTAACAATTTATGGATGCCAACTTGCCTCTTACAAACTGCCCAAATACCTCCCCATGAGAATATTTGCACTAGAATATTTTAGGTAGATTATCAATTCTAATGAAGTCAAATTCCTAGCAACTAGGAAGAAAACCCAATTCAAAATGAAAAATCAATTGGGCCCCTTCATTTGTAACACCAGGGAAGCTGGACCAGAGGCAGATAAGATTCTACAACAAATGAAATTCAAGAACAACTTTATATGGCAGTATGACCCTCATGGAGTCATAAATAAGTTAAGGATCAAGGTCAAATTTGGACCCTTTATCCATCATCCCAGACCAAATATTGAGAGGTTTGCCAACCAATCAGAATGGTTGGGAAACACTCTAATTAATATGGATATCATTGTAGTGAATGTAGAAAATACACTGGTTAATGTAGAGAGACAGATTGATGAAAGTTCCTTCCTGTAGGTTCCAGAACTAGGAGAACAAATGAATATTCCTCCTGATTTACAGACTCCTACAAATGAGGAGAGAAACCTAAAGAAAAATAGGGGGGAGTGTTCCAGTTCAGCTATGGAAACCAGAGATGAGCAGTTTGAGATCAAGAAGAGGCCCAAGCTGAATCCTGTAACTGAACAAGAAGACACCATTGAATCGGTAGAAGTCACTGACACTGATACAATGGTGGAAAGAAGCAAAGGCACAATAATCGTCAACATCTAACACTCAACTGATTAAGACACAACTCAATGTTGAGGTTCCTTCTTTCACGAGGAAATCAGTGTTGAGGTTTCTTCTTTCACTAGGCCAACAGATAAATAAAAGGATATCAAGGACAGATACAAGGAGATCAAGTTGAGAAATGAGAAGTTGAAGGCCGGAACCTATGCTCAATACTTCAAGCACACACCAACAAATCAAAGCAGGTTGATGCCAGCTTTTGACATCAAAACAGGAAAAATGCAGGTGTCCTTCATGCAGCCTACTGTCGAGCAGCCAAAAACATCAGCTGACTACAGGAAAACAAATTTTGAGGTGTTGGCCAGGGATGTTCATCCCATTGACCAGATTGAATTCCATAAGCAGGTAGGAGAGATGATCTACTCCACCTTGATAGGAAAGGACATCGCTGCACATAAGTTGCAAAGTTCATTAAATAACATTACAACTCAATACAAATTGGAAAAGGCCTCTTCACAGGCCAAGGACAACATGATCAGTCATTGGAGGACTTGGTAGTTAAGCTGGGACATGATCCCAATGACATCAAAGCAGATGAGAAATTGATCAAGAAGAAGAATGAGGACATTGTAGCTCTCAAAAAACAACTAAAACTTCCTCATTCAGAGCACCCACAAACAAAAGAGGTCCTGGAGAGCCAAACACATCAGGAGAAGATGTTGGACCTTGTTTTACAGTTGAATGATCAACTCAAGGAAATGGAAAAGGAGTTAGATAGCCCGATATAGTTAAAACAAGCTAGTCTTGAGACTGCCTCTGCCACTGTTATCCCAACAGTTACTACTACAGTACCATCCACCTTGGAAGCATCATTAGCTCCTACAGCTCCAATGGCTATAACACTGCCAACTTCTACAACTTCTACATCAGCAACAGGGTCAACAGCAGCAGCTCACCTAGGTGATGAGGCTAGTAAATTGGTTAAAGCAATGGAAGACATGTCCATTCAGGACACAAAAATGAACAAGCTCAAGGAAAAGGTAACCAGTCTAGAGATTGACTATAATTTTGCATAGATTATGCACAAAGAAGAAGTGAAGAAATCAACCAGGATGAATGAAAGAATAAAAAGATTGGAGAAGGAATTTACTTTGAAGGAGCCACTTGGCCAAGACAAGGAATAGTTATGGGCCAATATCATTGATTCTGTCAATGATATTTGGCCATCCATTCAGGTAATTTTTGAACAAATTGACTTAGTGAAAGAGGCTACATAAGCCATACAAAGAGTGAAAATAAAACCGGGAGACATGCTAGAGGAAGCCACTAGGATAATTTACTTCCTTAACTCCAAAAATAAGTATGAATTGGAGGAATTGGAGATACGTGACAGGACAAGTACAATACTGGAAGTAAAAAGGGTTCTCACCAAAAGAAATTTAATGCTAAACTTGGAAGATAAGTGCCAAACCATGCAACTGGCTATAGATAGATTCATGGTTAAGTTTGAAGTGTTGAGGCAAAAGGTTTGCCAAATCCCTTAGTAATAAATGATGAATTAATGCCACAAGAGGACTACAATAGAAGAATTAGAGAAGTGTCCATAGATAAGGTAAACACTTCATCAATGAAGGGGATACCTGTTGGCAAGGTCTTATACCAGACTTTTGAGAACTTGTTTTACCCCCAGCACGAGGTAAAACACCTTTTTGTGAATAAGCCCACTTTTGCCAAGTACACGGAGGCAGATGAAATTTATAGGAAGATGATAAATATCCAATTACCAGATGCATAAACATGGGAGAAATTGAATGACTTATTGTAGAAATACACAATCAAAATATAAAAATGTACAGTAAAGGTGAAAAAGCACAATAAAAGGATAATGACAGGCCAGCCAGATACAAGAGTATCAATTGAAAGATTAGAGTAAAAAGAACATCCAGCGTGAATACCAACATCAAGACAAAGAATAAAAGGCAAAATATCAGAGCATAAAGACAACGCAACCTAATAAATAGGGGCAACATACATAAGTTGAACATCTGTCTCTATTTTCTTGCATGAAGATATTTCTTTTTCCTAGATTAATTCCAAAGATAGTTTGGGATATTTTGTAAATTATTTTTGTATAAATACTTCATAATTCGAAGTATTGAGGGTGGGTTGCTATAAATTTGTAGAGTTATTTTGATCATAGACCTAAGGGTTATTGTACCAATTTTTCAAGTCAACAGACTGGACTAAGTAATAAAGAGATTGCATTACAAGATTCATGTGTTGAGCTATTACAGTGAAGTATTTTCTTTGTCAAATTTGTTGTTTTCTTATGTTTTTCACAATTTGAATGTTATCTAAAGTTGAATGAATTAGCTGGAAATTTATCTCAGGATTTGTTTAAGTACACTATGTTTTGAACAGTTGATCATTTCCATGTTTTCTTCTAATATCCAGATATGAGAATCCTTAATTGCTCTCCCATCTCGGTTGATCTCTTTCACTTTCTTCATAATCCGGCCTCAAGAACCCTTAATTACTCCTTGGATCCAATTGAAAACCACTTCACCATCCAACGTTGAGATCTGAAGTAACTCTGCTATCTTGCCTTGTAGACACTGTTTTTAGAACTTGATCTAGTCTTGTTTGCTTGACATTTGACCCCATAGCCCAATGGTAAAAGATACTCCTCTTTTCATCTAAGTAAGTGATCCCACCACCAAATCCAAATCAAAACCCAAGTACAATCATAACTAGCTCAAAACCAAACTACTAAACAAAGTTAAAACATAAAGAGAGAGCCCTCTCTGAGCATTAAGAAGGCTAGATCCTAATCTCCAAAGTAGGTTTGTGGTTACCTCTAATCATTTCTTTCTAATCAACTCTAGAGAAATATTGGAGTGATAACATAGGGATTACTTGAAATTATGTCTCTAAATTGCTCTCTATTTAAGCCTTTGCCATGGTCTGCCTCTTCCTTTGGTCCTGATGATGAACCACACTTGTTGGTTCGAAATGCGTCGGCCAAAAATTTCTCCTCTGTGATTTCTACAGAAATACTTTTCTTAATTCATTATGGATCAAAGAAGCATGAATACAAAAATACACATTCCTAATCATTAAACTCATTCAAACTATACCTATTTAATAAGTAAGAATATAAATATTCAGTCACATATTTAGTAAAAACTCATTCAAATAGTGTTATGTCAAATACTCATTCAAAGTAAATTTAATTTGTAACCTTTTTTTTTTGTAAGCTTGGCAGATCCTTTCTATTTCACTTCAAAAGTAGACAAGGTATACATACACATCCAACAAGTGTTAGATGGCCTCAACTCGCGCACTGGGAAACCAAATTTGTTGGTGATATAACTACATAACAAGTGACCAAAATTTAAATGTTTTAAGATTGTCTAACTATGCAATGTACGCCTGAATTTAAATTTTAACCTTTTTTTTGTAAGCTTGGCAGATCCTTTCTATTTCATTTCAAAAGTAGACAAGGTATACATACACATCCAACAAATGTTAGATGGCCTCAACTTGCCCACTGGGAAACCAGATCTGTTGGCGATCTAACTGCATAATAAATTGACCAAAATTTAAATGTTTTAAGATTGTCTAACTATGCAATGTTTGTCTAAATTTAATTTTTAACCCTTTTTTGTGAGTTTGACAGATCCTTTCTATTTCATTTCAAAGGTAGACAAGGTATACATACACATCCAACAAGTGTTAGATGGCCTCAACTTGCCCACTGAGAAACTGGATCTGTTGGCGATCTAACTTCATAATAAGTTGACCAAAATTTAAATGTTTTAAGATTGTCTAACTATGCAATGTACATTTGAATATCCTTAATACTCATAATAGCTACATATCTAAGACAAAAACTGAATATATGTAAAGCCATCTACTCAATTTTTTCACAAAACATAACAATGCTGAACTGCCAATTACTTATCAAAAGAGTCAATAGGCGCCGAATCTTTGGCGCTGGAACCTGACATCTTTGTCTGCAGGAGGCAAGGGATGCACTTCTCGATCCGACTGAGGTGAACATTTTGGAGTTGGATTTGACGCTGGATCAATTGAAATTTCGAGTGAATTTCCTGGAGATCAGAATTTGATTTAGATGACTGAACTGAATTGGACCCAATTGCTTTGGCCATAATGTTCCTCATTAGCTAGTAGAAATAAACTATCTGTTGGAATGGGGTGTCTTTGCCACGAGATTAACTAGGATCCCAAACTAAGGACTACCATTCTTCCAAGTCCAGATCATTGTTTTCAACTCGCTACTTTAGTTTCAATTCCCAACTTGATATCATTTGATGGATAGGAAGATGCATGTTACAATGGTAAGCATAAGCAACTTCTTGTGCTTTCCCTACTATGCCACGATGCCCTCTACCCCTGGCCAGTGGAGGCTGAGCCTGCCCTTTGCCACACCCTCTACCTCTGCTACATCCCCTAACCTGACCTCCTCAACCTGTATTCTTTTTATGCATGGCGGGTTGGTCCATAAGGCTGACTTGCAGACCACACAAGGGTACACTAAACCAGAACTAGAAAATTCCGATAACCACCAATTGAAAACCCAACTAAGCTAACACCCAGCCCGCAACGAGACATGGAAGCACATGAGCATTACTGGGATGGAGGTGGTATGAACTTGAAAATATAAGAAACCAATATACAATATAATAATAAGCAATAGAGTTTGAAAACACATAATCCATCACGATTTTGACCTGATCATAGCCCGCTGAATCGTAATTGTTTGCCTTTAGAACCCAAATACCCTTTGCAGATAGGGTTATCCAACGAACAAGGATATTTTTTACCCAATTAACACAAGCCACTTGGAGCAACTAATGAATCCTTAAGGAGACGATTTGTTCAGAAGCCCATAATCCGAGAACATTAGATAAAATCTCGACAATAATGACAAAATGCAGAGTCATCAGGGAGAGAAGAATTCCATAGAGCACAAAGAGGCTGTCAAGAAACACGAGGCTAGGTTCACAATTGACAAAACTTGCTTCAAAAACGACTCAAGGATCCTCATAACTTTCCCAATTTCTCAATTTAGAAACAACCATGTTAATATTCAAATAAAGATAGATAAACAAGCCAGAAAGGGTAAAATAAGAACTAACAAGAAAAACATACCTGCACCAAACACTTACTGCCTAAGAATCAAGAGTGCAAAGGAGCCACCCATCCACTACTCTTGAAATTTGGAAAACAAGCTTAACCACAATTAACCAACAAACAACTATTGAAACATAACCACATAGTCTAACTTAATAATCTACACCATTCTTAACCTAAATTTAAATTTCTAACACATAATTATTATTTTTTATATTTTTATAAATTCCTAACATTTATTTTTAACCTTGCCTCTATATTTTTTGAATTTGTTTTTTTTTTTCGCCAAAAAGATTCCCACGTTTTGTTTTTGATTATATACGACTCCATCTATTTCTAGTTGAGCCTTGGGCAGATACATCTCGTTAATTGGGCCGTGGTGAAGTGGACGTCGACGGAGGTTTACTACAACTGTTCCAGGTTTGAGGTTTGATTATATGCAATTTTAACACGGTTTTCCTTCAGCGTCTCAGAAGTTTTGATCGAAGAGTTTTGACACACACCTGGAGTTTCGATGCCCTGCCGCCCAAAATCGGGTGGTTTTATAAGCGGAAAAGAATCATCTGATCCCCAGGTGCATAAATAGGTCTCTGACAGTGTTTTGGTAGCGTTTCCAAGTTGAACAAAACCCGAATGCGTTCAAATCTGGACATTTTTTGGATGGATAAAAAAATATATTTATATTCCCTTTACAGTGATATACATACAAAACTGAAATGATCTATGGACCCTTTATTTCAGTTCCAAGGTCCCATATATGCATACTTGTTTGAACAGACTAGACCATATCACAGAGCATGATAAAAACATAATCCAAGGGTTAACCCTGTTTCAAAAGGAAATTTATCAGCCATCATAATCTGCATGCTGGAAGTCTCCGCCCTATTTATTAAAGAAGCTCTCTGTAATATTTTGTTAATAATTCTTTGGTTATATTATCTTAATCTCAAAGTTGTTTGCTCAACTGTTATCGTTGGAAGATGGCCATTCCATTCAATTTAGGTTATAATTCGTTGATTCTATTTTCTATGCGTGCCCTAAAATACCTTTTTGGGTTTTGAAAAACCAAACCCTGAATGGTAATAGGTAAATTTGAAAGCCATGAATTAGATCTTGTGATGATAGATAATTCCTTTTGCCTGCTATCTTGACCTATCAACCAAGTATACAGGTGTACCGCCTGAAAGAAGAACTGAGATCTTTGATGTAAAGGAACAACCCGTAAGACATTGATATCTTTATTGCACGAAATAATTTACTGTTTTTCTAAACAATTTTTAATTTTTGAGGAAATATTGTTTTCAGTATAATGATCTCTTCCATTAGTAATGGACAAAATAATTTACTATTTTTTAAACAATTTTTAATTTTCGAGGAACTGCTGTTTATAGTTAATAGTAAATACTAACTTACAGTGCTTCCTTCCTACTGTTTATAGTTAATACTAACTCTTCCCAAGCTAAGCTGCCATGCTATGAGGGCATTTTCTATGCCAACAAAACCATCTAGGAATTGCAGCTGTCCTCATCTACACCCATCCAAGGAGTTTGAACCATAGTATTAAAAACCGGCCGGTCTAAATCGGAGAATGGTCAAACTGGCTGGTTCATTGGCTAAACCCACCGGATTGGTAAAAAAACCCGGTGAAATGCCCTCCTTCACCGATTTTTTAGACAAACCAGGCCTAAACTGACCGGTTTATGACGGAACCAGCTGGTTTCCCATAAACCGGCCAGTTCCGTCATAAACTGACTGGTTCATTGCCACGCCGGCGGCGGACCCACTGGACGCATCCTTGGAGGCTTGTGAGGTGGTTTGGAGGGAAACTAAAGGTTGTTTCTCTCCAAAAACAACCCCTCCAAGCCAATAAAAGGAGTTCTCCCCTTTCATTTGCCTCACACATCTTATTTGGAGTTTTTGTGAGTTTCATTGAGAGCTTGGAGAGTGTTGAGTTTTTGTTGGAGTAGTCATCTTGGAATTTAGATGTATTAGGCTCAATACTCATAAGTGGTTGTAGATGTATTTTGTAATGCACTTGGCATGTTCTACATTGTTTTTTACCCACTCTACTTTGCCTATGTCCTCAAGCATGAGGTCTATGCAATGTGCAACACATGGAGTCCAAAATATGGTCTTATATTTTGACTCTAGCATCTTTCCAACTAGAACATAGTTTGAGGCATTATCTGTGATGACCTGCACAACATTCAGCTCCCCCACTTGCTGAATAATGTCATCCAAAAACTTACATAGAAGGTTTGCATCCTTCACCTTATCAGATGCATCAACTAATTTCAAAAACATGGTTCCTTGAGGGCAAGAAACAAGGAAATTAATGGTAGTGCAGTTATTTCCATCAGTCCATCCATCTGACATGATGGAACAACCTGTTTTGAGTCATGACTCTATATACTCAACCAAATACTCATCAATAGAAGAAATATATTTTTTGCGAAAGACCTCCCCTCAAGTCATGCATAGTAGGGCTTTTGAAGCCCTTTTCTGCAACTATAACAGAGTCCTACATAGCTTGGTAATAAGGCGAGTGGGCAACATTAAATGGCAAATATGCATCATACCACCATCTAGCAATGTATTGAAAAGAAGATTCTTTGCATTGCTTTTTCCAGTGGTCATCAAAAGTGGGTTGACGTTGACTTAGATTTGGTTGAGAGGAAGTGGGATTAGTAGAGGCCAAGTGGTAGAGGTTGAGAAATAACTTTGGATGGTCATCCTCTTTGTTCCTTTAGATTGTTGGCCTTGATGATAAGGCCCAAGAGCAAGAGGAACATAGTGAAAGGGGTCATTGGTGGAAGAGATAGAAGAGGAGTCTTGAATCTCAAAATCATCATACCCACCCTCTTTCATGGCTTGTAGAATTTCCTTCTTCCTTGCAATTTCTTCTCGGATTGCCTCCTCCTTAGCCTTATTCTCCTCAAACTTCTCAAACTTGGCAAGGTATTCTGCCCTAATAGGGCCTATCACTTCCTTTGGTGCATCACATAACTTTACTCGACCTCTTATCCCAACAAAGTGTTGTTTCAACCTAAGAATACCCCGACCTCCAATAGATTTATTGCAAAATTTGCATATCATTTTTCCAACAATCACATCACAATGAGCCCACGCAGTGTCCTTAGCTTTTGGAGGCATGGTGGCTAGAAATATATATGAAATTTGCAAATAAATCTGGCAAGTAAAATTTTTTTGATCCGGATTTAAACAGGGATGCAATAGAGATAACCATCCCTATTGCAATAGAGATAACCATCCCTATTTCCGTTGCATATCTGTGTTGATGCAATAGAGATAACCTAAGTCACCTGACACGGGGATTCGGGACACGTAGGATTCGAGATTCGTGGTGTCGGATTCGGACACGCTGACCCCCCGGAACAGGACACGTTAGGACACGTTATATA